>LGSN01001108.1:0-12806 GCA_001314375.1 Phytophthora podocarpi
AATGCTCGAGCCACACTAGCAGTGCAAAACGAAACTTAAGACGAGGCAGTACCGTACTTTGCTGAAAAAGTATCCCGAAGTAAATGGCTGCCAAAGTTGAAGCAACTTGTCTACGTTTGAAGCACATTCACACATTTGAAGGGGCGTCCCGTGCGAGCTTGCGCATGGGTGCTACATACAAACGACAAGTAAGCCCAAAACAACAGTTTGCAACATTTACGTTAAAAGCACTCAGATTCAAAAATACAGATAAAATACACCTCAAAATCCCAAAAAATCAGTTGAGTGCGAAATCTCGCTGTTGAGAGAACTTCAATGTCTGCAGGCCACTCGGCAATTTGCCTCGGCGAGAAGACCGCAAATCTTCGCTCTACCAAGTCCCTTGACCATGTCAGCAACCGCAGACCCATCAACTGAGCCGGTGAAGGAACACAAACCAGTTGCCGAACAGTTTCCTGACGTCGCGAAGGACAAACGACAGCAGGAGTTGTTCCCCAAGGTGTTTCCAAACATCCGCATGCTAGTCTTCCCATTCCGCTTCCTCGGGTACTGGCTTGGACGCAAACTCTGGGCGGAGGGCCCTCATGCCCCACAAGCACGAACCTTGCTGGATGATGTTGTCTACGGTGAAGGCCCACGCTTCCGGATTCCAACGGGGGAACTCTACTTCACCGACATGCACGACAAGAAGGTCATCAAGTACTCGCTGGCCGCGGGCAAGAGGACGCTGGTGTACGACGACCCAGAAGATATGCTGTCCGGGTTGGGCTGGCTGCCGGATGGCCGTTTGCTTATTTCGTCAATGAATAATCGGCAGGTGCTTGTCCACGACGAGGCGTCTAAAACTACCAAGTTGTACGCGGACGTGAAGGACGTGACGCAGGTTCGAGCCAACGACATGGTGGTTGCTGCTTCTGGCCGCGCGTACCTCGGTAGCTTTGGCTTTCACCACGCCGACATCATGTCGATTGCAAGCTCCGCGATCGTCAGCGTGGGCACCGACGGCGCTGTTCGCGTGGAGGCAACGGGTGTGGTGTTCCCGAACGGGATGGTGATCACCCCCGACGGGAAGACGCTCATTGCTGGGGAGACGTTCGAAGGGCGACTCACAGCGTACGATATTGACCAGGACGGCAGGCTCTCGAATGGTCGGGTGTGGGCTGACGTCGGCTCCCCAGTGGATGGCATGTGCCTTGATGCGGAAGGTTGCGTGTGGGCCAGCATCGTCCAGTCCGGACTGTACCGAACTGGCGGCGGCTTGGTACGCGTGAAGGAGGGCGGCGAGATCACGGACGTGCTCGGCTTCGGGGCCAACGGGATCAACAACTCAGTCTTTGCGTGCCAGCTGGGCACGGACGCCGAGGGCCAGCACCAGCTCTTCTTCATGGAGGCGGCGACGTCGTACGACCACTTGATCTGGAAGGACGGCCCCGAGGCGGCCAGGAAGAACGGCCTGGTGCGCGCCGTCGCGGTGAAGGTTGGGCCGGCACGCATTCCGGACAACGATAGCTACTGCGGCGGCTACTGTTGAGTGCCGGTGCTTGTCGTTGCCGTTGAACAGAAAGCGAGCGGTATACTTCAATTTAACTCATCCCACCAGTTTCGTTTCGATCATTTATACCCTTCGAAATTCGCTATGGCTACATATAAAGGTTTGACCTTTAATCCGACTTAAAGTACGGTTACTATTTTTTATTGGATGCAGTACTTGATATACCAATTGCCTAAGCCAAATCATTCCGAGGCTCATTATGTCCAGCACGCACCACGTCTGGCGCGTCAGCAGTTGGCTGGTAGCCAGTCGTACCCACGATTTACTTGTCCGATTTAGCTCCGATCCTTATTCACCGCTGACAGTCTCCGCTGCTCGTGTGGTCTCCGCTGTTCCTCGTGGGGGAAATGGCGGTCACGCTCGTCGACAGACTCCGGTGTGCGCCGTCGATGTGTCACTTCAATGGGCACGAAAATTACTCGTAATCGACCCGCTTACCGATGTTTTGTGCGCCAGCCAATGGCTTGCAACAGAGCGGCCAAGTCACGGGGATCTGCGCTACTACGCCAATCAGCTCGCGCAGCGGCGACATCGCCTACGGCTTGCATAGCGCTCGCTTGACGACCATTGTTAGCGTCAGGCCAAGCTTCTATTTCACGTCGCCTGATATCACATTGAACCTGTTATCACTGAGAATTTCAAAATGAAGTTCCTTAACACGAAGTGGAAAGTGTCTGGTCGTAATATAGTCCTCCAGCGGTGTTTAAGTGTGACTCAACCATCGTATTAATAAAGTAACAGTTCGTAACGTAAAAACCATTTCTCATTCCATTGGTCACTCGTTTTTAAGTATACATTTCTCGTATTTACCGTTTATTCAACGTCTGCACATGTCCCGAATTAGCCAGTTCACTATCTATAGTCCATGCCGCCTATTTTATTGGCAACCGCCGACCAACGCCGTCATAAGTCGAAAAGGCCCCAGACACTCACAGTAAGTCGCTTTCTAGAGGCTCGATTTCTTTTTGGGCGCTCGTTCCCACACCTCGCACGCGCTCTCACTCAGCCTTATTCACTTGAGGATCTGCCCCAGCGTCTTAGCTCACTGCCGACCCCCTCACACGCGCGAAATCGCGCTGGAAGCGATGAAAATGGCGTCAACTCCCGTCGCTGCGCCAGTCGCTCCGGCGCACGGCGCGCCCGCTGTCAGTTCAAAGTCCCCGGCAGTCGCAGGATGCACACAGCAGGAAGCGCAGCCCACACAGGAGCAGCAACAGCAACAGACTCCCGCTGAGGAATACTGCGCCCAAGGAATGACGACACTGTGGCCCGATAGCCGTTGCTACCTGCGCAATCTCGTGCTGGGCCGTGAGTGCCGCAACGTGTTCAACCTCGAGCCCAACGCCATATTCCTTAACCACAACGCGTACGGCGTGGCCCCCAAGCCCGTCATGCAGGCGCAGGCCTACTTCGTCAACAAGATGGAGATGAACCCCGACAGGTTCATGCGTCGCGACACGCCCACGATGCTGCGCCAGGCATCGTCGCACCTCGCGCGGTTTATTCACGCAGATGCGGAGGACCTGGTCTTTGTGACGAACGCTACGACGGGCATGAACGCCGTGCTGCAGTCGCTGGACTTGCAAAACGACGACGAAGTGCTGTGTCTCAACCTCACATGTACGTTTTCGGTGAACGCCAACGTCTTGGATTTATTTTTGCTGGGCAAGAGTCTGACTGTACTGTTGCCGGTGCTGTTTTTGTATTTCATTCTACAGACTCGGCGGTGCTCAACACGCTGCGCCATCTTTGTTATTGTACGCAGGAGTTCGTGGAGCTCAAGGTGGTGGACGTCGTGCTGCCCATCGAGAGCTACGACTCGTTAGTTCAGCAGGTAGTGGATGCGATCACGCCCAACACGCGGCTTGCCGTGCTTGACCACATCGCCAGCACCACAGGGTTCGTGTTACCGTTGGAGAAGCTAATCCCCATTTTTCACGCCCGGAATATCCCCGTGCTGGTGGATGGTGCCAGCGCTCCGGGCCAGCTGCCGCTCAACCTCAACGAACTGGGTGCTGATTTTTACGTGGGCACGGCATACAAGTGGCTGTTCGGCTGCAAGTCCTGTTCGTTCCTGCACGTGAGCAAGGCGTACCAGAACACTGTGCGTCCTGTAGTGACGTCGCTTGCTTATGGCCAGGGCTTCGTAGAAGAATTCGCGATTCAGGGCACGCGAGATGAAGCCAACTTCCTGACGATCGTGTCGGCGTTGGATTTCTACGAGAGCGTGGGCGTGAGTCGCGTGTACGCGCACAACAAGTCGCTGATCGACTGGGCTGGGGAGTACCTGGCCACGACGTGGAAGACGAACATCCTGCTGCCGGCGTGGCAGCGCGCTCCGTTTGTATGTAACGTGCGCATTCCCGTGGAGTGGCCGACGACGTCGGAGGGCAAGCCGATGTCGCATGATGAGGCGCTACCGCTGTGCGATGCCATTATGGACTTCCTAGATGACCAGTACCGTATTGTGGTGCGCGTGGTTCCGTTCCAGAGCCAGCTTTACGTGCGCATTAGTGCGCAGATGTACAACGAGCGCAAGGACTACGAGCAGCTGGGCCAGGCCATGCTGGAGGTCACCAATACCCCGACTCTAGGTGACTATCTCGCGCGGATGCGAATCTAACCAGCGTACAATAAATATATGCGTCTGCATTGTTCAGGAAGTCAAGCTAAGCTTACGCGCTATGATTCAACAGCAACAAACTGATCATCATCGTCCCCAACGGCAACAATGAAGGCCAGATCAGATTGCGTGGACCTGACATCTTCACAACTTTATCGGAATGATTAGGCCAATCAAGCCCAATCAGGCCTCGTTTCGACCAATCACAACGGTTCGGATTCTTCCCAAGAAATGAGACACCACGAGAATCCAAACAGCGTTTGACTCAGCGAATTAGGCTCTGCAAAATTGCAGACACGCACAACACAAATAGCGGCGCGAGGTTCGGATCTCTTCGATTCTTCGTATACATACACTCACTCAGCCATGACGGACCAAATCACCACCATGGAAGGCGCCATCCGCGCGGCGGAGCAGACGCTGGAGCACCTCTTCAACCCGAGTCTGGAGCAGGACAAGCGCATCCCCATCGACCTCCTCCACGAGGCTAAGGGCCTGGCCTTCCTCACAGTCGTCAAGGCCGGCTTCATCTGGACGGGCAAGGTGGGCGCGGGCGTGGTAATCTCCAAGCTGCCGGACGGGCGCTGGTCGGCCCCTAGCGCCATCGGCACTGCCGGCATGGGCTTCGGAGCAGAGATGGGCGCGCAGATGATCGAGTTCATGATCATCCTCAACTCGGACACGGCCGTCAAGAGCTTCATGCAAAAGGGCCAGCTCTCGGCTGGCGCCAACTTGGAGTTCGCTGCCGGCCCCTACGGCCGCGCGGCAGGCGCCAACGCCAACTTCAGCGCCTCGGGCGTCGCCCCCAACTACACGTACAGCCACAGCAAGGGTCTCTTTGGCGGCGTGGGCCTGCAGGGCTCGGGCATCATGGCGCGTGCCGACATCAACAAGAAGTTCTACGGCCGTGAGATCACCCCGACCGAGATTCTGACAGGAGCCGTGGACCAGCCCGCTGCTGCCTCGCAGCTGTACGACGCGCTGCAGCGCGTGGTGAGCATCCCGCCGTCGGGAAACGTGCATAACCTCAAACAGAAGCTCATGTCTCCCTTCACGGACCGCATGCCCGCGGCTGCTGTTGGCCCGGACGTGCAGGTTGTGTACGACCGCGTGCTGCGACTCATCGAGGGCATCTCTGGCCCTACTGGCGTGGACGAGTTCAAGACCAGCTGCAAGGACTACGGCCAGAACCGCTGCACGGACGACCAGTTCGTCAACTACTTGAACAGCAAGTTCACGGCCGAGCAGACGATGGAGCTGGTGCCGGAGATCGTCAAGCTCCTGCAGGACGCCAACAAGCGGAAATACGTCTGGGTACGTCGAGTGTGGATGAGTTGTGTGGAATGCCACGTGAACTAACCCTTGTATGTTTGATAATTGTGCAGGACTACTACGTCAAGGTTAAGTCGGAGCACGGCTCGCAGCCCCGGGCGTCGACTGGCAACGCGGCGTCGCCCTCGCTCTTCTAAGATCGCTCGCCAATCTTCTGCTGGAATAATTTGTCCAACCAGGCGGACAGACCAACGTTGCATTGAAGAACCAGAACAAGACAGTTAAGTCGGAAGGCGTTTAGCTCTACTGTCATTCCTTTATCAGCTGCGTTTAATTAAGCTAGCATTCGAATGCTACTAGTTTTTGCTGTGTCTAAGCTGTCTGCGCTTAAGAATGTCATACTGTACAGTGGCAAAATGGCTTCAGAACACCAACCGACAACTCGTGCTGCTGTAGAGTAAAACAGCCGTTTTTGCACTGCTACGTTTGCGGTTGCGCTTTCTCGACTCATCGGCTCACACTCCTCGTGCGCTGCTGGCGGTGTGACTTGCTGCGAGGCACACGCCGATCAAAGTAGTGACCAAACTCGCGGTCAAGAGGGTCCAACGAGGAGTCTGCTACTGTGTCGACAACATTGGGCAGCAACGGGGAGTCATCGATCTCTGAGGACTCTTCTTCGTCGGACGACGGCAGTGATGAGTAGGTCCAGCCAGGGCAGAACCGCTCCTTGTACGCTTCCAAAGACTGTTTGTTCGTGCCGTAAGCTACGGCGTTCAACAATGGTTGCAATGGGTCGCAGATGCTTTCCATCACGCCGAGGAACTCATTCGGTGTATGGGAAGCTCGGAAGAATTGTACCAACCGGTTGATAACTCCCCAGACCGAGCACACGAAAAAGATGCCCAGGTAAAGCTTCACTTTCTCGCGGAAACGTGGTGCCATGGGGTCCATGTACAGGAACTTGAGGATATTGTGGTAGACGCCCACATTGAAGACAAACACACCGAGAACAGGTGCGTAGAACAGCAAGAGCTGTTGCAGGGCTCCTTCACGTCGCCAGACCAGTGGGTCTTCTCCTGTATCTCCATGGGTAGTGTGCACCGCGATCCAACACCATCGGCGATCAGCTCCACCGACTCCAAGGTGCCCTGTCAATTGGCGAAGCACCAGATAAACTAGCACCAGTCCAGGAAGCCCCCACCCAACGCCGCGATACACCCACAAGAACTCCTCCGGGTACTCGTTCCTGCACGACAAACACACGCCAGTCTTCGAGGTCAACTTAGTCTGTAAAAGGCACAACCACTATCTGGTCAACGGCAACGCACCGCTTGACGATGATCTGGTAGAGGTGGAAGGCGAAGCAGGCCGTCCAGAAGTAAGACGACAAGTAGAAGTACTGCAGCGTCAACGCCTGCGCGTAGCACAGTCCCTCGTGCTGTCGGTAGTTTTGTCCGAGACCGTTCACCACTAGCGACCTAGCAGCGACACAATACCAAAATACAAGCGTCGTTAATGCGAGAAGCTCGTGGGAATCAGACGAACGGGGTTGTGACGGACGCACATGGCGAAGGCGACGGCGGTGACAAGCCCCGCGAAGCCTATCGACGTGACAATGCGACGGCTGACATAGTTCGGAGCTTCTACGCTCTTCCACGTAGCCAAAAGGAAGCCACATCCTGCGCAGGACACGCACGCGGCCACCAGCAGCAGCACCTCCTGCACTAGCGCCATTTGCTCTTCAAAGTATCAGAGAGTATCTGATCATGTGTGCCACATAGTTTGTGTGGATCACACAGTTCGTTCCGAAATGACCGCGTCTTTTTGCGTGAAGGGGGCGCACTCACGCTCATTCTGTCTTTTGTCTAGTGGATGGAAGGAGCAAGTAGTTCGATGCAGTCGCTCGCTTTACCCGCGGGACACGGAGCCTCTTTCCAGCCCACCGCGTCTCCTCTGCTTGCTCAGGCGTCTCCTGGACGGGCACATGCCGTCGCGGCGCTGAGGTCCCTGGAGAACCCTGCGAGATCTGATGCGAACGCCTCCGTCATGGACGAGCTGCTGCTTAAGTATCTGCAGTCGAGGGGCTACCACGTCTTCAAGGGGGAGGCATGTCAACCTCAAGCCACAGAGGAGGAGCGACGGCGACTGCTGGGAGACCAGGCCACACGGATAGAAGACGTCAGCATCGACAAGTACGCGCGGCAGTTGGGGCTGACTACTGAGGCCTGCACTGCGAACCACTTGGTGCGTCGCAACGGCAATTGCTGTGATGATGTCAGTAGTATCTACTGTTGCAGCTGGATCTGAGCCGCTTGCTACCAAAAGAGTGGTGTTTCTAACCTTCTCGGGGGCAAAATAACGTCGTTTTTCGTTGCTGACAGTTTGTGTGATCTTTTGTGACCCTGCAGTTGTTCTACGGACTGACAGGTGGCAATCCTGAAGCTTATGACGAGGCGTACGGGAAGCTGTTGGATTGGATCTGCAATTCGTTGGACATGTACCGCAACGAGCTGCACGCAGTGGCCTTCCCGATCTTCGTACACTGCTACTTGGAGCTGCTGGCGAAGGGATTCGTCGAGGCGGGCAGAAGTTTCTTCCATCGATATGCACCAGACCACACGAGACTGCACTTGGAAGAGCTTCGCACGCTAAGTCTCGTGTTCTCGCCGCAACATTTACGCGAGAACGAGTACGTGCACGAGGTCCTGCACAGCAAGTTCAACGTGGAGATGAGTTTGCTGTCCTTCGAGCTGCTCAACACATTTTTGAGCCAGGAGCGGCTTTTCTTGTTGCTATCGATTGTCAACGAGCGTGTGAACCTGGTGGTAACGTCGAACCAACCGGGCATACAGATCCAGCAGCTACAGGATCCTGTTACAAAAGGCGACGTACTAAATAATTTGGAGCGGAAGGATGATGCAGCCAGCGGATTCAAGACCTCTGACGAACTGGCATTGGCTGTTGCAACATCAGATCATCCAAGCGAGAGTGAAATCGCAATGCCGCTGACGACTGGCCTCTATGATGTAGACTATATGGTACGCACTGCTGGCGGTAGCACGGCCGCGGCTACTGGGAGCAAGGACCACACGGTGCAGGATCTTAACGCTATCCCTGTGAACTGGGGAGTCCTGCCCGAGCGCAAAGTGCATGACCCATCGACAGAGGAAGGAGACGATAGCACTGGAACGGGGAAAGAAGGTGGTACAACTGCCAATGGCGTAGCGGTGAGTGGCTCTGGTGCAGCTAATGAGGCTGGAGCAGCCGATGGCGACAAAAAAGCTGGTTCAGACAGCTCAAAAGATAAAGACAAGTCAACTGCAGCATCTACAGATGCATACCGCAAGCACAAACGGGTAAAGCTGTCAAACGATGGCATGACAGGCATGAAGAAGGAGTTATTGGAGGAGATTGGCCCGCTTCCGGATCGGAAAAATGCTTTTAATGCTGATGTGCTGGAGAAACTTGTGCTTCGTGTCCCCGCTAATATGAAGGAGCATATTCTCGAGGATATCCGGGTTCGTGCACCAGTGAGCCGCAGTGTGCTGCCATCGGCCCTGTGCTTTACGTTGCTGAATTCAGCAACACACATCAACAACATGTGCTTCAGTGACGACGTGACCATGGTAGGTGCCGCCTGCGACGACGCCTCCTTCCGTGTTTGGCGCAATGACGATCAGCCACTGGGGACGGCCACAGGATCTGCCTACCAGGGCAACACAGGGTCGTCTTACACCGAGGCAGAGGAAGAGGAGAAAATGGCCGTGCTACGAGGTCACTCGAGCGCTGTGTACGGCGCAAGTTTTTCACCTGACAACCGGTTCGCACTCACAGCGTCAGCTGATTCTACAGTGCGACTGTGGAGTATGGCTGCGAAGAGCAACCTGGTTGTGTACAGGTCACATCAGGGCGCACCAGTATGGGATGTTACCTTCGCGCCACTTGGATATTACTTTGCAAGCTGTTCCATGGACCGGACTGCCCGGCTCTGGAGTACGGATCACATGACACCACTCCGCGTTTTTGCGGGCCATTTATCGGATGTGGACTGTGTGCGTTTTCACCCGAATCACAACTACTTGGCCACGGGCTCCAGTGACAAGACCGTACGGCTGTGGGACGTGCAGTCCGGCAAATGTGTCCGTGTATTTACGGGCCACTTTCGTGGTGTGCAGTGCCTTGCGTTTTCGCGCAACGGCCGGTATCTCGCAAGTTCAGGCGAGGACCAGTACATCAATATTTGGGACCTGCAGGCTGGTAAACGTCTGGAAACCCTGATGGGCCATAAGGCCATGGTCACTTCGCTGGACTTCAGCCAGGAGAGCACGATTCTAGCAAGTGGTGGAATGGACTCTACGGTACGCCTCTGGGATATGAAGGCGCTCACTGAGAAGCCCACGACGTATTCAGCACTTTCAGGGGCTATGGAAGATTTGCACGTGAGTTCATCTGATACAGACACGCTGAACGGAACTCAGTTGCCTGGCCGAAGCCGATTTGTAAAACCCGTGCCGATGGTACGGCCGGGAGCGGTGCAAGAGTTGCCGTCCTCGCGCTTCCTGCTCAAGACATTGCGCTCCAAGCAAACACCCATGTACCGTGTCCACTTTACGCCACGCAACCTGCTGCTTGCTGGTGGCATCTTCCAGCCGAAGATGGAGACATAACGAGCTTTAGCGCAGGACGAACAACGACGTCTTTTTGAGGGATAATATGCCCACTCACTCCTCACCCTCCTCAAACTTGCGTCGGGCGTATTACTTTAGAAAAAGCTACTGCGCTTTAAACGAGCCCTATCCTATCTCATTGCAGCACGCTCACTTCCGAATGACAAGAGCTACGGCCAGCGCAGCGGCGGCCACCGCGAGTCCTGCCGTCACGTGCTTGGTGAGCTGCAGCTGACTCTCCAGTGCGTCCACCTGCTCGAGCACGCCACCCATGGAGCGCGCGGCATACTTGCCCAGCACGTCCGGCTCGAGGTTGACGTGGTCGCCGACCTTTTTGAGCGGGAGGATGATGTGGTTCTGCGTGTGCGAGATGAGCATGATGGAGAACCAACCGTTGGTGCGGTCCACCTCGCACACCGTGAGACTCGTGCCGTCGATGGCGATGTAGCCTTTGGGCACGATGTCGCGCAGGATCTCGGACGTCGCGGAGATCTTGACCCAGAGCGAGTCGTCCTCCCGCGTGAAGGACAAGATAGCGCCCTTGCCGTCCACGTGGCCCTGCACGAAATGGCCGCTGTTGCGCGCGTCCACGCCCATACTGCGCTCCACGTTCACCTTGTCGTCGGTCTTGAGCTCGCCCAGGTTGGTGCGACGCAGCGTCTCGGGTGCCACGCCGAAGGCTACGCGGTCCTCGTGGATGCTCGTGGTGGTCAGACACGTGCCGTTAATGGCGATGCTGCAGCCCAAGTAGGCGCCCTCCAGCGCCACCTTAACATGAATGACCAGCTCGAAGCCCGTGCCATGCTCGCCGTTCCACAGCACCAGGTCGTCGCGCTCCTGCATGGACACGACCGTGCCGATCTCCTCGACGATGCCCGTGAACATGGTGCGACGTATCAATGTCGTCGAAATGGATAATGAATGACCATTTTCAACAAAAACAGGAGCCGACGTTCACATTTTTGTTGTCCCATGTTCAATACAAAATCTGAGTGCAGTTACGTAATCAGCGTATGAGACACTTGAATTCGGACACTTCCCACTAAGTACGAGGCGACGTCACCATGTAGCCATTTGTCGACGCACGCTCTCTAGTACGCGTCGATACTCTGCTGGCCCTGGGCGATCTTGACGTCGGCGCTCGTGCCGAGACGCGTGGCTCCGAGTGCGATCATCTTCTCAGCGTCGGCGGCCGAGCGGATGCCGCCGCTAGCTTTCACCTGCTTGCCGGCGGGCTTGGCGATGCTCGCCATGAGCTTGACGTCCTCCTCGCTGGCGCTTGCTCAACAAAACCACACAATGCACAATCAAGCAGTTATTCTCGACGAGTTTGTAACCATTGCTGCAAGCAGACGGACGTACCCCGCGTGGAGAAACCCGTCGATGTCTTGATGAAGTCGGCGCCAGCAGCGATGGCCAACTCACTGGCCTTGCGGATCTGCTCCGTGCTCAGCAGCGCTGTCTCTAGAATCACCTTGCTGATGGCACCACGCTCCTTGCACATGGCCACGACTGCGCAGATATCGCGCAGCACGAAGTCATACTCTTCAGCAAGGAGCATTCCCACGTTGATGACCATGTCGATTTCCTCGGCGCCCGCATCCAGGCACTGCCAGGCCTCAAAAACCTTGGTGGCGGTCGTGGCGGCACTCAATGGGAAGCCAACGGCGCAGCAAACCTTCACGTGGGACTTGGTGTCGCCCTTAAGCTCATCCAGCGTCTGCAACACATGGCAGTCAGTGCAAAAGTATCTCCGGTTCATACTCGGCAATTAAATTGTTGCAGTTTCACCAACTTGCGAGCCAGCGATGCGTACGACGAGTTGACGCACACAGAGCATAAGGAATACTGGGCAGCCTCCTGACACAGCGTCTTGATCTGCGATGGCTGGGAGTCCGCCTGATGACAGAAATATCCTTTAGCAACGAAGGTCTCCGCTTTCTGACATTATAGCCATTGCAATACAGGAAATTCCCATCTTGAGAAGGGTGTGGTCGACGTACTGGTTCATGCTGGGGATCGATCTGTGCAATGCAAAGCGAATTGGAGAATGAAAGCCAAGCACAAAGCGACGAGCCATTCGTCGCAGCAGCGGTAAGCATTCAGCGGATACGAACGATTATCATCCAATAAAAAGTGCCACACGCACTGC
The DNA here is from genome assembly GCA_001314375.1 of Phytophthora podocarpi. Taxonomy (NCBI): domain Eukaryota; phylum Oomycota; class Peronosporomycetes; order Peronosporales; family Peronosporaceae; genus Phytophthora; species Phytophthora podocarpi. The sequence goes on from LGSN01001108.1 coordinate 12,267, forward strand.
GATTTGATTAGTTGAAAATAGCAACTTCAACTGCCGCTGCACAGACAACCTGCAGCCCAACAGTAGCGCTGCTCAAGCCTCTGTCGAGCCTTCTTCGCGCGCGAGGTCTCTCAGCCTTCAAACGTATGACGGTTGTAAGTGTGTGTATTTTGCAGCTGTCGTTCTCAAGTTCATGTGTTGCGATGTACGTCTTCAGTTTGCTCCAGATGAGGTCAAAAAAATGATACGCAAGTGATAGTTATATTTGTTGTGTGGCTTTCCACCGATTAAACATGGTTGTTTCCTCTGTAGGTACATATGGTGGTAGTACAACAAGGTCGATGAGGCGTTGCATTTCGCTGGCGATCGCTGGTGTAGCCCTAAATTGTTCGAGATAAGGTCGAGTTGTCCATCGCACCAGTAAAAAATATACTATATAATGTAGACATTGATAAGCAACTCCGCCTACTATTTCCTCAAGCCTCCTGCACGTTGCCAACTTTTGCCACGACGCCACTACCGCAAGTGACTCCCTTTCCACCGCACGTCACCCCCCGTGCC
>LGSN01001109.1:0-12790 GCA_001314375.1 Phytophthora podocarpi
TTTTTTAATTAAGCTCTAAAGCCTCCACAAGCTTAGGACATTTCTCAATTACGAATGGGTTCTTACGAAGCCAATCGATATAATTAGAATCGGTGCGACTAATTTGCTTTAGCGTCTTCCCCTTGTACTTGCCCCAACTCATCATATACGAATTATCATTGCTTAGAAACTTGGAGTGAAGGAAAATCTTGATATCTTCAGTAATATTGAGACTGGGTTGGTTGTGCATCCATCGACAATAACCAGGATCAGAAGCATATACTTCTTCGATCGGCGTGCCCTTGTATTTTCCAAAAGTTAGTTCGTTCGACATGTTATCAGTGGGGTGTATCTATATACATACCCCCTTTAATTTTTTGATAAAAAATAAATTAATTCGGAAAACTTCTGGCTTTGTATCCTACCAGTACGGCGTTGGTTTCGCTCTCAGGTGGTCGAGAGGTTGCGTCGTCGAAATTGCAGCTGGCCCGAAAGAAGGTTCCAGGAATGTTCTTGGTAGTAAATTACGGTAAGGAAAAAAACTGCCGGCGTAATGTTCTAAGTATTACTACTCGCGGTTTGTAGACAATGTAGGAGTTGATGGTGGCAGTCCAAGGAAAAGCGACTTGTAGTACTTATTGTACTTGATCGCAAGTTGGAGGGATTATCTACAAATAAAACATTTACGGTGCACAATTAGCGTGGATAAATAAAGTGTACATACACGATGGGAGCACTTACTGTTGCAAGCGGAGCTGATCGTGTATCCCTTGGAAGTTTGATAGACCTTCAATACACATGTTCAAGAGACTTCTACTTGTTGGTCGCTCATTTTGTCGTGATGTACGGCACGATCCAGCTCGACGATCTCACCGGGGCACAGTGTATAGGCCACGATAATCCCACCAGACCGGACACTTAGTCCGGATACCTTCCTCGACTCTATACAGCTGAACGTGCATCACCTCACAGTCCCTGGACCATTTTGGGTGCCTTCTTCTTCTTCTCTCATTCCGTTGCCTTCTCTCAAACTAGACACACAGGTAACCCACGAATGTATGTCTGCACGGTGGCTATGGAGTAATTGCCTAACGTCAGCATCTGCATGGACAATGGCTCCGATGTATAATACCGGTCAGTATAAACGAGGCGCATCGCGCTAGCTTTAGATCCCACACGCCCAACACATGACGGAGTTACGGGCTACAGATCATAGTAGTTTGTTGAGGCAGATCCATTCAGTCTGTCTCTTTTCTGCAGTATACCTCAAATCTGGAAGGTACATGATAACAGTAGCGTTAGTGTATAGTGCACGACGAGGGAACTTAGGCGTAAAAAACAATGGCACCCTCGGGTGCACTCCTAGCTTACCCGAAACACTACGCAGTGGTTGATCAACACAACATGAACAAATTTGTCCCCACTTGTGCGGCTTGTCATCCATGTAGACCCTCATGCGGTTGAAGCTTGATCTTGACGGTAACATGGCCTCGTCGAAAAATGCTATGACGATGATGGACATACTCGGACAGGAAACGCGCCCGGCGTGCGTCCATTACAGGTATCAGCTTCCAAACCCTGTTCACGCAAGAGCGCTCATCTGAGATACTGCTGAAGTATAGATTTCTTGATATTTTCATGAACCAGTCCCATGTAATAAACAGCCCCGTGGTATTGGGACTGATATGTGGCCTTCCAATGGTAGGCGAGTTTTTCCAGATTTAGTACGATGGTACGTGCTACATGTATCAGCAAACCGATAAATATGCCCAATGCTCTTGGAGAAATGTCGTCAACCTTCTCCGGGCCACTTCTAATTTTATCGCGTGCCTTCTTCTTGAAACCAGGCTGCTTATTTTCACGAGCCAACTGTTTTTCATATTGTTATATTTCTTTCTCGCCCTTGCTCTCCGTGAAATATTCGTTGCTGGTGGCCGCTATATCCTCACACGGCTTTGGCTGCGCTAAATAGAAAATGCGTCTGACTGTGTAGCCTCCACCGTCAGGGCTCTCTGTGTAGACCCATATTCATCATTGTACGTAGTCCTCCTTCAATGTATTTGGAGACAGTGCTTCGTTCGGATTCATTAGATAGGCATACGGCTTCTGTGGCTTGAAATGCACACATCCACCTTTAGCCATCTCGCCCAGCATTGCACCGGCCACAGTGCCCCTGATCAATGTGTCAATGCCCCCTATGGCATCAACCAATGAAGCCTCAAACAGCAGCTCTGGAGGAAGATAGCCATCCTCATCTTCAGACCGGCCAGTACTCTTGATCAGGTCGTCACTCACCCAGCTAGTGCCTTCGCCATTCTTCCCGTCCGATTCGAACGTGACATACTTGCAGGAGTCGGTGCTGGTGTCAATGATATTGAGGTCTACACGGAGATACAAGTTACACGATACACATTATATATACACTAAATACAACGCATGACAGCACTAAACGTGTACATCCACGCTACACAAACCATTGTCATCAACACAGCACATTGCCTTCACTTCTTCGTTCAGTGTCTCGCGTCTTCAATACAATGACTGGAAGAAGTACGATCACTTTCGTGCTAGTTGGTTCCACAAAGTCATCGTCCAAATTGCGTCGACTGACGGGTGGTAAGGCTACAAAATTACTTTAGCACTGTACGATAATCAGACGCTGAATTCCATATCATGCTTGCACATGATCGTACCTGCAACGGGTTCGCGTTCGTCTTCATCATGCTGCTCGTCGGGTCGTACGAGGTGTCGTGGGGCGACGCGACACAAATTAAATCCAAGCTCTCCATGACGGATGCCACTTGGGTATGACCTGAATCAGTAGTGACTGGGGCACGCCGCCGTTCGTCGATATCTGTATCGGGCTCTGATGTCCCGGCTGTACACGATAACCAATCAATACGCGATAAATCCGAGGCTAGTAGATGTATCATATAAAATATCGGCAACGTACTATTGTGAGTTATACTCACAACTGCATCGGGCGATTGGTTAAATTGACCAAAGACCAATCACCAGGTAATCGCTCAACCTATGTTATATCATAAGATATCAGACACGACAGGTTTCTGAAGACAGTGACGTTGGCAACATCGGTAGAACCGCAATATGCCTACCGAAGATGAAGGCGCTATTCTAGCCGGCGAAGGAGCTCAAACACGTCTGCATGCGTCACCGTTCCTAGCAGGTCCATTGGCGCGAACGCTCCGTATCAAACACGAGCCAGAACAACACGGACGCCACCGACGTAAGGCACTGGATCGGTAACGGTGCTGAGACCAGGGAAATCTGGAACTCGTGAGTCGCCATATCCTGAGCGCTCTCAGGGATTCAATCCAAGCTACCCCACTTGAAACAAACCAGTGTACGCGCCCTTTGTGCCTTATCTAAGTTCGCGAGTGGGTGTTCGGCATAAAAAGCACACAATCACGTCCTGGACACGCTCGTCAACTTCTTGTCGGCTGATGATTGTGCTCGCTCGAACGTCCCGGCCGTCTCATTAACTCGAATCCAGTTGCCAATTGTGCTCTCCGCAGTTGTCAATTGTGCTCTCCGACTTGTGCTACACATATGAAAGTCTCTTTCTTGAGTAGCCGAGGCTGTAATACCCATACAGACAGTGAAACACTGTGTTGGAGTGGGCATGCTGGCATGTCACGACTTCCTCCATGTTTAAAGACCCTTAAAAGACAAGTGCTACAAGATCAGAAACTGGAGAGCAGCAACACGGCCTGACCGCACTGATCAAGAAGCAAACCAATCATAACGTCAACACATTCACTAACCTCATCTGATGCTTGTTGTTAAAGCGATTTGGTAGCGGAACATGTACACGTTTGACCCGGGTCAGTGATGTGGCCGTGGAAGTACTCCAACGCGGTGGAAAGGGCATTGGACGCCTCACGACAACAATTAATGCCAAGTTGCATCTGTTTTGTCCAACAAGTCACTCAGCCGATTGGTGAGCGGTTCGGCCCATAGCCCTCGATCTGCAATTTGGATGGAATTCACAATACCATCCATACAATCAGCATCGCTAGCAGCCGTATCAGATGCACACTGTGTGCTACTAAGTTGGAATTCTTCTCCGTAGTGGTGAGCTTATCTGGTCAGTGTCAATATTAGTTTGCTGTCCACTGGGAGGGAAGACAATAGGGAAGCCATACCGATATCAATGTGATCAACGTAGCACCTTAGTTCTTCTTCGCCCACAAAAAAATCTTGACCGCGGAAATCCTTGTTTGTCTTTCCGGGTTTCATATACGCGGAATTAGTGGAGATTCCTTCTGGTCGCCTCGATTTCTACGCGCTCTTCTTGAGATCCGCCCACCGCCCACGGAATGCCATTTGCGCCCCACATGCCGATTTCGAAACTGAGGGCCAGAATGAATGGCGGGAGTTTTATCTGTAATAATAAATCCAAGATGTACAGTAAGCACCGTTGCCTGTCCTTTCTTATACGACATAGACTTTTCCCGCTGCATGCCACTCCTGGAAAATGCTTTTTTCTTTTTTACCTAATCCTACTTAACTTAAAGCTCGTAGTAGCTAATACAAACACCTAGTATAAAATTTATTAACGCGTATGGTCCACCTTAAGGCTTTTCTGGTAAAATGGACCATACAGGCGCTCGCGCTGAAGGGGTTAACTTGGTTTACTGCATATTACGTTACTGGCGCATCTTACCCGTAGTAATGCGAGTTCTAAGGATCAATTATGGTACAGTTTCGACGGTCTCAAAAGTGAGGTACACAGTTCTGGCCACAATATTACGGCCACCAACAAAAGTGTTTGTAACTTTGAACGAGCGTACTCAGATATGTACCGTAAAACACAACAAGAAAGCATTGCTCTGAAGCAGCGTTTGCGGAATCGTCGGGGGCTCACATACCAAAAAACCCTATTGCACTATTGATCATAACTTACGGTCACTTATGTAGCATAAACATATCAAGACAAAGTGAATGATGGCCAAAATGCACGAATCTGTAATTGTAATGTGTCTTACGAGTGTTGTTACCATGCTTTGAGATGCCTTTAATGCAACACCTAGACCTAGCAGCTACCCGCTTCTTTAGACACTCCAAATCTAGCGCTTCCCAAGCTGCCCTGATGGCTACTTCAACTCTGCTACATTATCGTACTGTTTGCTGTTAGCATAGACAAGTCATGTCATTTTCGTCCAGCCGTTCTCGATCAGGTTCGGGTCCGGAGAACGCACAGGCAGTCGAACACATAGATTCTCATCTCCTCGAAGAACTCGGATGCCATCTGCGAGCGGGGAATAGATGGGTTGTCCTGCTAGTAGATGCACCATATTTCACATATAGAGAGATACACCCCATTTTGAGCCAATCATCGCCCATAAAGACAACAAAATAATATTGCATGTTGAGGGAACAAGGCATTATTTAAAAATAGTGAAATACTTTTTCAAAAAATCTGTGGATCAGTTGCGAATACCTCGCGTGAAGCCACGGGGCCGCTCACGGCGGGGATATCAGACAACACGTCCGGCAGTACACGCTCAATGCAGAACATGTTGAAAAGAAGTTCGTTGTACTGCTTTCTTGGAGGAGACCGAAAAAATATGCGATACAATACCCACATCACTATAGGCTCCTTCAATTCGTCAGACAATAGTAGCACCTCCTACCTCCGATATTTTTTCTGCTCTTCCTTGTGGACTGTGACAGCTGCTTTCAACTTCGCTGTCGCTCGCATCTAGCGCTTAATTTGGGTCCGGTTTACTCTGGTAGGCCTCTGGTGCTAGCGTAAACTAGTAAATGATCTATAATTCCAGTTCCTTTGCTTGCTATCCGTTAGGGATGGCTAAGAATGCTGGCATAGAGGGATTTGAAGTCTAAAAAAAGCGGATCAGTAGCTTTAAGCGGCAACACCACTACAGTCTACGCGCGACAACTCGCTAAGGTCACGTATTTGGCGGCTATTGCAGCCGACTTCTCTATTCGCGTCTGTAGACATGATTTACAACGGATTTCGCACCTGTATCCTGCATCCAAGTGCTAGGTGTATCGCGGCTGGTGCTTTGGTCGCTGAGTTAGGCCGGCTGTCGTTGCTAGAAGGCGAACAAGTAGATGAATGCCACGACTGAGTTGCCAGGATAACACCGTTGAGCAGGCGATATTCTAAACAAAATAGTCTCTTGATACATCAGTTTTCTGAGGATACTTACCCCCTGATACATGGGGAGGTATTGCTCTACATACGAAATATGGTAGACCCCCATCATAGCACCGGTGCGCGAATGGCAACATCTATAGTGCTAGCAGATCTGCTTGCCTTCGAGCACTGAAAACTTCGACTTTTCTGCAGCCTTGAAGCTGCCCCATAACAAAACGGAGCCGCCACCATTCTGCCGCCCTACCATCTGCCTTGCTGTACATCTCACGTTACGCCAATAGTGCCAGAGTCAACCGGGGGCTGTCGAGGTTGAACTGATACTTGTCCGAGAAGACGCTGCGCAGCCACATCTCTGACTTTACGACCCCGTGCTTAGCTCACTCGAGACGCGTAAGCTTGTGCTGCTTGGTCTGGGGGGAGGTTATTGACTATCCTGGTGTAGTCGAGCCAATTGACCAGGCAGCCGGCCGTGCGGGTTGAGCACGTGCAGGGAATATCCTCTTTCCGACGAGTAGAACTGGAGTCGCCAGTGGCAGCCTTCGTCCAGCGCCGGTACTTCAAAACTCGCTGCGCTCAATCACGAGACATTGAACCTTGTTGGCGATTACTCTGATGCTCAGACTTGCCTCGATTAGCCCCATGATATATCTCGCTACGCGTCTGTCCCTGAAGGCGCCGGTCCATCCAATTGCGAAATAAGTAGCAGTACGGTGATGTATTATGCCCCACCGTCGTCTCGACGCCACCAGTTTGACTGTGCTGGAATGAGGTCACAATAGGCTTGATCATCATTCATTTTATTTTGAAATTAGTAAAATATGTAGGCGCCCGTACTGTAAGTTGTGGCCGATACTGCAAAACGGCGGTTTTAATGGAGACCCCCGTAGAAAACCGCGATTCCGCAAACGTTACTCAACAACAATGCATTCTTGTCATTTTTACGGTAAATATCAAAACAGCGCCTCCTAACTTGCAGTAGCTAGAAAGTTAGAAGCCCTATTGTTGGTGGCCGTAATATTATGGCCAGGAGAGTAGTGTATAAAAAATATACCTTGGCAAGAGGAGACAAAACTCGGCACTGACAAGTACACTGGTTCCATTTAGCACAGCACCTGACGATTGACAAAAATAATTGAAATATAGAGATAAAAATGGTGGATCGGCTCGTGAAATGATGCATAAATCTAAGGGCCAGTTCTAATCACGCGCCATGCGTTTGTTTTATGCTAAATTAGGTTTGGAAATAGGATATCGGGGCACCATAATGCCATACAACGTGTCGTGGCAATTCATTGGCCTTGCGCCATATCGTACTTTGCTGTGGCTTTCAGTTGCATTTCGCACGAACTCGTCGACAATTGGATAATAGAGACAACCATTCTCGTTGGTTTTGCTTTCGTGGTGTCTGTGGTGTTGTCGGAACGTGCGGGCGACTGTCGGTCGTGTTTAAAGAGAGCGAGGGAGAGAGGCTGAATTGGACACATCATTCGCAGCTACTCTTAAACGAAGGCCAATTTAAGTAATAATACCGCATGATTCAAGAAGCTCTCGCAGTTGCTTGCTCCAAGACTACGAGTCGACGAAGCCCAATCTGGCCGGCTAACAGACATTATGCCCCCATATTGCCCGTGAACAAGGTGCAAGTGTTTTTGTATCATGGCTACGTGGGTATTCGTTCCACCCTGGTCGCGTTCTTTCTGGGGGAGATAACGCTTAGTCAAAGCGTTGACGTCTTTTACAAGACCTCAGCCTACCAGCAGCTATACAAATAGTTTCAACTTACATTTGAACCAGATTTAAATCGGAGTCAACATGGCGTTTGGTCCTTGTGTTAACAAGTGGCGTATCTTCGAATCACCACTGCATCTTTGAGTGAAAAATGTGCAAAACGATTGTGAACGTTGCGTGCATTTTGCACAATTGGTGTATCAATGAGCGCCATCCGCGAGTATGATGCATGGGACATCAACGAGGACTACGACATGGATGGAGCTCTATCCAGTGCTACTAACAACCGGGTACACCAAATGTAAATCAAACTATTGAGGTTGAAGAAGCTTCGCCGTACAGGCGACTTTATTCGTCGACTCAAATATACTCTAAACAAACACCCGAGTCGGAACTTCTTCGAAACGCTTATGTTGCTAAACTGCGGAAGACTCGGTTACAAACGTCCACCGAGCTACGGGAGAACGAGCAAGTCAACTACAGTAGATTTATTGGGGGGGGGGGGGGGGGGGGGGGTCAGCCGAACTCAATCAAGCCGCTACAAGCACATCAGGAAATAAACTTCGCCGCGCAAAAAGTAGATTCATTTGTTTTTGCTTCAGGTTATCGCAGAATATATTCGTACTTCGCTGCTGCGCCTCCTCGATTCACCCTTTTGACTACACCTCCTACAGGCGGCTGCCCACAAGTGAATGACGTTGTGCATGTTCATTACCTCATCTACAGCCAAAGTCTTTACCGGTATGACTTTTGTAAGTAGCCCCTGCACCGTTCCTACCACTTCGGTCTGTTGGCGCTTCAGCACTGGAGCCTACGTGACACCCGAAGCACTACGCCTGCGCTTGCTATAATTGAGGGAGTCCAATTACCCGGTATCAAGTAGTGCATCCTCTACGAAATGCATCAAATCATGTTTGTCCAAATATTTTCGCAGATTACAAACACAGGGGCGGGCGCAAATTAACCCCAAACGAATCGTTGAGTCAGAACATCGTGATGACTGGAGAAACGAAGGCTGACGCAAGTCAGATACTACCCAGTCGCGTAAGCAATCACAGCATGATGCGAAGGGGAAGTTCGTTACCCCCGTCACAGATAAAGAACGTATATAGTGTGGAGAGTAGTCAACTTCCATGAGGCTAGTTATGCTGAAAAGCGAAATTTACCGAAGCAATTCCACAAGAACAAGTACAGTGAAATGAACATGAAGCGGCTGCGTGAAGGCAGCTGAAATAAGGCGGCCATAATTATGTTGAATGGTGTCATCCGAGGGCCTTATGCGCAGACACTGGGACAGATCGGTGCCTCATCAGCATCAATGCCTTGGAGGAGCTCAATGCGGTAATGGGGAATGGTGGAGCGATAAGGAAACTGAGGGAATCGATCAAGGGTCGTGACGTTGGGGGGGGGGGGGGGGGCTGTGTCGAGGCTGACAGAACTGGCTATCCAACTGAGTACAGCCGCTAGTATCATGGAGCCCTATAAATCTGTCGAGAGTTTGCTTATTGAGGATGGCGCCGACAAATTCATCGTAGGCAAAGCCTTCTGAATCCGCTAGGAATAACCGTCGACAGGCTACTCAAGCAGGTTGCTCAGCTGCAAGTAGATGACAACTGTGATCCATACGACAGTGGTGACAACCATACAACCGCACATCTAAATCTACCTGAACTAATGGAAAAATTAATTAAACTAGTCGACCATACTATTGAGACGGGTTTCCGGTAGCTTTTGTCGCGTTCTCCTGGGAGAGAGACGCCCGGCCCAAATCCCAGGGTCCCGGGCACGAGGAACACGGTATACTCAACCCGGGTTGGCGCTCCCGATAGCCGGTACGAAACGAATGACGAACCCGGGATAGCCCTGGCATAGTGAAGTTAAAGGTTACATGAGTCCCAATGGCGGCCGTGCTCCACATGCTTCATGGTCGAGTTCAACCTATTCGCAATGTGCACAGATTTGAGCACCGGGCCGCTACCCGCTTCTCGTGCGCCATGTTGTCCGAGTCGTGCAGCACCTCTTGCACTCTACGTACAGAGATTGGTAACTGCAGCAAATCTTTCAGCGCTCGGGCGCTCACACCAGTCTTCGATGCTTCCCGGGGGAGGCGGCGCACGGCAGCTGGTGTCAGCTTCCTGGGCCTCCCGTGCTCTACTTCGGGCCATAAACCTTGGGATCGCTCTCATTGTACACCAAAACCTGACCCTTCTCGACGTCAGTCAGTGGTTTGCCTCTCCTCATCTACGGACAGCAAAATCTAAAGCCGTGCTGACACGGCGATCACTGTGTCCGCGTGGTTTTTAATTGAGTGGGGCGTCTTCAGCGCGAAGGGTAAATCTGAGCTAGCGTTCCTGGAAGGCGCGCAGACCGCCGAGAAGTACCTTGACACGTTGGGCGACTACCTGTTCCCGTTCGCGCATCTGTTTCATGGGCAGGACTTTGAATTCCAACATGATAATGCCTCAATCCACACGGTCATAGTTGTCAAGTGGTATCTAGACGACCAAATCTGCGTGGTCTGCAAAGTCCCCGGACTTGAATCCGATAGAGAATATGTGGGACAGCATTGCTCGAGCCGTATACATGAACAGCATACAATTTAAAACCAAGACGGAGCCTGGGGAGACTATCAAGAAGGCTTGGGTTTCCATCCCGACATTGATGCTGATAAATCTTGTTGGATCGATAAAAAACGTTGCATGAAGGTCTACCGTCTTGAAGGCCTCAAGCCTAAATATTAGGGCATTGCTAGCTACATCACAGGCCACTTAGTGAGCCTAAACAACGCTGTTAAATGCAATGTCGAAGTTGGTCTAGCATTTTTGCGCTTGACTCGCTCAGTGGAAAGCGGTTGCTTGACTATAGCTCAGCCCCCAATAGTCCGATAGAAGCAAACCGCACCGCATATGAACTGCAATGATGTGCTCTTGATTGGCTGAAACGGCAATTTCCATAACTACGCGTTGGAAGAAATTATGCCAGAAAACTATTTTCGTCTAACGTTTAAGAGCCGGGGTGAGCGCAATTCAATCTTACCTTTCCCGTTAAGCACGCAGAACACACTTCGAGCGACTCAAATCCCGGGACAAGGACGCAGACGCTGGAACCGCGATGGAAGGCTAATCAAGTAAAACCTGATATCATCTCTGCCTGAGTTTGCCCGGAAATTCCAACATTCATATTTGCTGCCCGAAGCGTGGTCTGACCGACGGGCGAGTAGCATTTCATATTAATCAGGATCTCATCCTGGATGTCTAACCCCGAAACTCCGTTGGGGTCATCGTCCGAGGAGACTCTCTCCGAAAGAACTAATGCATTTTTTAGATGTATATATTTTCCGCCCGGGAACTTGGTAGTAGTCCCGGGCGATTATTTGTATAGCTACCTGTGCGAGGTCTAGCTCAGAACTCTAACAAATAAACGAGCTACCAGCGTACTGTATAAGGTCGGGACTCCTAAGAGCATCCGTGATCCAATGAAGGGGGTATACAAGATGAGGTTACTGACCGAGTCCCCGGGCTCTTTCTCATAGAAAAAGCGACCGCCCAAGCCCCCCGATAAATCCCTCGTCCGGGTGGGCCGTCTATCAACAGAAGATCCTTCAGGTCCTATTTTGTGCGTGCATTAAACCAGGTAGGAGCGTGTAAAGGGCAAAAGCTTCAAACACTACGTCACATAGCCCATCGGTGGTTTGGAGGTGTTGGTGAGGAAACATGACATTTGACGATTTGACCCCCGCAATAATCGTCTGCCCGAGTGTCTGCCTACAAAATCTGATCGAACGAAGGTTCCAGGTCGTACAGATCCAAATCAAGAAAATATCCGTCGCTCGAAGCAAGTTCATGCGTGAATCCAACAGCAAACTAGGCGAACTTGGTTGGGTATATCGCAACCACAGCAGTTGATGGACGTGCTCTGCTCTACTATGAGGAATCCAGACAAGTGACTGCAAACCGGTATATGCCATGACCGAGCCAATAGCCGGAGTCATACCGAACCACGATTCAAAGCTGCGTCAGGACAGGCACAAAAGCACTATGGCCTCTTTGACTTACCAATTGGTTCTGGCAAGCCCAGTAGCGTGGACGGTTGGTCAATCTTCTTGGCCTCACGTTGAGGATCGTGGGTTCGATCCCCACAGCGGACATTCGTTTCCCTGAGTGGAAAGCGACTAGAACCCACGTTTCTCCTGGCCCGGGCGGTTAAGGCACCCTGAAATTGACGCAGAGAACAGCGCAAGCTGTATTGAGAACATGGATTCCTGATCAAACAGTCCGCTAAGCCCTCGATGGTATGTGCTAGTCAGGGCTTCGCAAATGTCAATATCCGAAATAATAAATTTTCGTAACTGACTGCAATAACTAATTGACCCCCTATCCTCAATTTAGTGCAATGTAAAATAAATAGCCCGCTGCCAAAAGGTATAGAACTGTGGCTGGCACCAACTGAACTACATCATCTATTTGAGCCATCTATTGAAAGGAACCGCTCCTGCAGCATAGTTCAGTTCATTTTGCAATCTCCCGTCTCCGTCGTAGCCTCAACCCGATGACGCTTGGAAACGTGCTCTTCCTGCAGTACAATCATAGCTTGTGGGATGCTAGTTCGGTTGCTCAAGCTGTCGACAAGAACAGAAAAAAACGACTTGTGGTTTCGCTGCATGATGAGTATTAATAGGAGGTCTTTAGACACTAACCATGGATAATCCAATATTCTGGTTGATTTGTGATATTTTGGTCTAAATATGATATTAATATCAGGAGCGAGCTGGATAGTACGGTATAAGTCTTCTGGATGTTCGATGGAAGGGGGGTGTACGGCGGGGGGGCTCTCGAGGTACCCCCCCTCCTGATTCCATTGAGCGCATTCGTTCCACTAAATTCCGCACTTTTCATCACGGTGAGATATGGCGGCGACGAGACGATAGTGATAAATGGC
>LGSN01001110.1:0-12777 GCA_001314375.1 Phytophthora podocarpi
CAGTGGTGAGCGCCTTCATTACGCTTCAGTTCCTTTATCGAGTAGCTCGAAAGTTCGCAAATGGATCACGAGGTGGCACACGAAGCGGAAGTGGAGACCATGACCAAGTTTTGCTTGGCGAGAGAGCAGCGTGGTGTAGAGGTTGGTCTTCGCTAGTCTGGTCTTGCTCAAGAACCAGCTGGCAACGGACCTGCGATTGACCATCACAGTCACCATGAGGCACTGCAATGCTAAGATAAAATTCATCAATGGTCAGAGGTGCTTGGAGTATGGTGAATGCTGTGCCATTCCATCGAAGCCGACGCGTTTATCGTTGTACAGAGGACTGCAATAAAGAGGTGAATAATGCCAAGCATGCCAAGCTGAATAAGATCGATTTGCATGATCAGCCCAGCCGCACTTCGTGCTCCCATCTGGCTGGGTGAACGCGCTCAAACCACGATCGTGTTACGGTACCAACAGGACACCGGGGCCTCAAACCGGTACCTACTGGTACATGTACAAATGTAGCTCCGTTGACTGACTCACTGCGGTGATGGATGAAGGCGACTGGCAGCCAGTCTGGCGGTCGAGAGCACCAAGCCCACGGCTGTCCCTGGTGAAATGCGATCGTCTCAGCTGGCCATGCATCAAGTTGGTAAGGTGCGTCATGCAGTACAAAGCGTGACGACTATGCGAGCCAACAAAATGCTTCAAGTTTCGGGACCTGAAGGTATCGATTTCGTTCTACAGTACTGGGACGATGTTTCGGCTGGTTTGCTCGAGCTTCGAGGTACAACTCGAAGGCAACAAAAACAAATACGAGCATTGTCGTCGACTTCCATTGCACTATACCTATATTTACGGCAATATTCACATCAACAGGATCCGCCAGGAACGACCGACGGCTTGACAGCGCTAGTACACGATGCCTTCTCGGACGCGACTCGGCAAACGCTTCGTCTTGAAGAGATCGCGCTGCTGCTGCCACATGAACCTGGTCACGGGGATGGTCTTTCCAGAGACCATGTGGGTCAGCAGAGTCGGATCTGACAGCGGCGCTGGGATCACCACAGGGGGAGTTACCACACGCTTCATCTTCTCGAAGCGGAACTTGTACACCGACCCCGGGTGCGAGTTCCAGATGCGGCGCTTTAATGCGGCAGCCTCTGGCGGCAAATCGTCCGTTGGCAGCTTTCGAGTCTGTTCCCGACTAGGTTGTGCGTTCGAAGAGGATGAATTCTTCTGTAGTCTTGCGTAGGTGGTCTCACTCCCCTCTGCCATGGACATACTCCCCATAGGGAGTAGTGGTGCCCGCACGGCCTGCCGCTGACGGAGGTAGTGGCTGCTGCGTCGCCGGGTGCCATCGCCCTGGTTGTGAATCTTTGAGTCTGCTGTTGCGGGCGCATGCGGGAAAAGATGTCGGCCGACTCTCATGATCAGAAATGTTCACGTTGCACCCTGGGCCAGGCTGCGACAGCAACAGCTTCCCTAGCCAGTCGCTGGGCTGTGTGCACCACGAGGAATTATGGTGACTGAATGGAGGTGTTGGTGCCAGTCGTGCCCTTGGGTCTGTCTATGCTGGCACCGCCACGTCCGTGTCGCAGAGGCCGCCCCCAGGGCGCACTCCATGGTGCGAGCGGCGGTGCTCGCTACAGTATGCTTGGAGCATTGCTTCGGCATGCCAGACAAAGTCCCTTCAACTTGTATTAATACGGTAAGTGTATTAATAATAAAAAAACAAGACCAACTAACGTTATAGCTCTCACTTAAAGTACTACAAACTCGATTTAATCTTATTTTTCAATGCTACCATGCTATTAATAACCTTTATTAAGGCTCGTCGGTTCAGGATTCGTAGGCAAAACTTTTTGTGCTGTTCTTATTGCACTCTAAGGAATACTGACACTGAACATGAATGATTGGCGCTTATCGCTTCTGGTAATTGAGGCGTCTGAGCGATATTAATAGAAGCGATAGCACGCGAAGAGCGACGATGTTTACATGTAGGATACGAATGAATGACAGGGAGTTCTTAACTGAGGTAAATGTACAGACCCGGTAAGTACAGTACTACGTTTTCTCGAGCGATTGCGTAATCGATTGATTCGAGAGTCCGGTCGTTGGTGACACTATGGATACGGTATACAGCGGTTGAAATGGAGCGCCAGACTGGCAGCCGTGCCGGATCACTTTCAAATCCAACGTTTGAGCACGAAGATCACAGCCAACTCGACACATCAACCAACGCATCGCAAGGGCGTAGCAGCCGACAAAGCCGATAATTTCATTTTATTTCATCACTCAGGGCAGAGGTACATGTATTGGATGGACACCTTTGACCAACAAACACGCCCTCGATGGTCTTAACGAGAGCGGCCAAGTCGCACGACAAGAGTAACAATCATCGCTAGCACCACTAGCTCAGCAGATACGATGCTGCTCCGAATACGACATCCAGCAACACCACGACGGCCGGTGTGAATAACGGCATGAAATGGGTTCCAGTGTATAGAGAATACTCCAGATCTACACTAAGATATATTTACATGTACTTGTACCAGGCCATGCATGCTGAGTAGCGTAAGCTTACAGGCCGAAGACAAGGACTTTCGTGGCGTATTCGGTCAGCAGGGCTGAAGCAGAACTCGTCCTGCGCCGTTAACATCAAACCAAAATAAATTCAGTAAGCTTAATAAATTACTTGGCCAGTATCCACGCATAATGATATAATAGCCACGCTGAAGAGGGTACATGTAAGCTTAGCGTGAAGTTGTGGCCCGCACAAGAATCATTATCTTGTCTGAGTATTAATACTGTACATTGTATGCAAATACACAATCCCTATATAGGTTCTTTTTTCTGAAAGAGTGATGGTGGATACGTGCATCATACACGCCCGGTTTTGTAACTTCTGCCAAGCGAGTAGGGCTACTCAAATACAAATGTCAAGTCAGGTTCCGAATTCTAGAGCCCATCCCTTCTCCATGCAAAACGTGCCGGCGGTCGCAGCACCACAGAAACGCCCTCGCTTGAAGTCCGAGCTCCTCCAACCCAGTTAAAGCCGCCTTGCCGGCGGCGATAGCGGGCTCGAGAGGGTGTGTATGCCTCCATTATCCCGTGGCTGTGTTTGGTAGACTTGACGCGCGGCGTGTGAGTATGGAGGACTCGCAACTTAGGAGCGCTCCCAGTGAGCATGCCGTTATGATAGTTGTGGTAAAAATGAGACGTGTACCTGGAGGAATCCATATATGAATTATATCCGGCCATATACATCATGTATAATATAAAATGGCCTGCTATAATAGATCAAAGCATACCTATCCGGACGGAGGCTGAGCAATCAGTATCATTGAGCCGGGAAGTGGGTGCGACAATGACTTTCGCTGCCGCGCGCCTCTGCACCACGGAGCCGACTTGTGTGGGGCAGGTCTCATTCCGCAATTTGCCTCGACGAGCGCAGACTCCTCTTAAGACACTCCAGACTCGCAAAACTGAGCACTTCCATCATGGCCATCGCCAAGTCTTTTTTCCGCAAACCCGTGGCTGATGCCGAGGTCCCAAAGCACAAGGGTTTCGCGCTGCTCGGCTTCGGTCGCCACCACAAGTCTGTGGACGTGACGGTGGAGAACACCCCATCGTCTCGACGTGTGACGCGCAAACACAAGCGCAGCTTCGCTGGGCGCCAACAGTCGCAGGTCGCGTGCAGCTGCAGCGTCGAGCAGCCGCACAAGCAAGCCAAGTCCTCGGTCTACGACAGGTGCCTCAGCGACGCGCTGAAGCTCAAGGCGCGGCTGCACCGCGACAACTCCAAGCCAGTCACGCGCTTCCGCCTAGCGGTCATGAAGCGCATGATCGTTCCGCCGGTGTCGATCCCTAAGTCGATTGCCGAGCACCGCGGCAGCAAGGACTTCGTGGGCGGTCTCCGTGTGCCGTTCACGCGCTGCATGTGGGAGACGGAGAAGATGCGCCAGCAGCTCGTGCTACGTCGGCTCTACATGCTCCCGATTCTGCACGAGGACACCTGCCTCGAAGCCTAAAGGGTGGCGACGCCCTTAAGCTTAGTCTTTATTTTCTCCTGAAAAACTAGTCTGTAAATCCCAACAAATACAAAACAATGAATGACACATCCAATCTAATGTGTCTACCATTTCGATGAGAATGACTGCATATCGCTAATGCCGCCCAAACACTTTGAATGTTACGTCGAGGAGCAATGCCAGCGGTCAGCGGGGTCGTTTGACAGTAGCGCTTGCAGCAGGGCCTGCTGGGTTCTTTTTGTAGGATACCGGTAATGACACCGTGTCGATTCGTGTGCATATCCTCTGCTTGGTTCGATGCGGCATCGCGAGTCTATCGCACATTCAATTTCGGCATGGACACGCTTGCTCGACTTGCACTTGGCCTCAACTTGACTCTGCTATATCCGCTTCGAGCAGGCTGCAGGGGGTTCAATGCAACAGGCCTCTTCAGATTGAGGCTCAATGGTTGCCGCGTGCGAATGGCAATCCTAAGCTTACGGCAGGAGTCAGTCAGCTGAAAAGTTGCAGTGGCTCACTTGTGGTGGCCGATTCCGCTCTGCAATGTAACATGTCATGTACATGTAGACTTGGCTACATGTATTAATACGTGTATTACATGTACCGGCCTGGTGCATCGCGGTGAAAGCAAGGTACGCTTACATGTATCCGGCGACCGGATTCTGCCGGAATTTCCGTGGCCAACAGCAAATTCCTTGTCTCACTCACCGGGAAGCGGCCGTCCAAGTCTTCCGACTGCTTCAGGCTGGCGCCATTCTTGTTTGGAGCGAAAATGCCGGGCCGCTGCCCTGCGGTGTAGCATATCCCGAGCAAATCGTCTGGGCCTGCAGACCACCTCGCCATAGTCTCCGATACAAATGCCACCTGCGAGTGATGATGTCGGCTCATTTCTGGTCATTGGATTGACGTGCTTTGGCTAGGACAACGACCGGGCTGCTTGAGCTTCCAGCGTGCCAGCCGCAACGATAGACGAGTCGAGTAACGAGTGGAGGCAACGACGAAGACGTCACTGGCTCAACTGCGGTCCCCCCTTCCTCGTCTGCACAATTTCTTTTGACTCGGACGGCGCACCTGTACAACGTTTCGGGATCGCCATGGCCATTGCAAAGCCATTGCCGCGCGCCCCTATCTTGAAAACAGAGCTTCCGCAGCACAAGCGAGGCCGCAGTCTGATGTTCCTCGCCCACCACGTCGGCGTTGACCTGACCCAAGCTCCTTCGTCGTCCCGGCAAACCAAGCACAAGCATCACAAGCACGGCCAGCATTCCGACAAGCACCACAGCGAGCATTGGCATCACAAACCTGCCTCGGCCACTCCAGTGTACGACCGGTGTCTCCAGGAGGCGATGAAGCTGAAAACGCGCATCCTCATCGAGCACCGCGAGCGCCCCACTCGATTCAGATTGAGCGCCATGAAGCGTGTTGTCATCCCGCCCGTGAACATCCCAAAGAAACTCGCTGCGCGGCGAGGAAGTAGCGACCTCGTGTCCGGCAAACGTGTGCCATTCACGAAAGGTATGTGGGAAACGCAGCAGCGGGCGTACCGGAAGACGCACGGTCTGCCCGTCATCCACGAGTGAAGCAATAGCAACAACGATAGACACACTAAACTACAGCAGTTCGCCTAACTTAATAACTATTGAGGGCTGCACAGCGGCGTTCCCTTCCATTGGTAGACTCTGACATTGACAGTATCATCACGTCGGACTCGCCCTTCGTGAGCAAAGTGCTTCGCCATCATTGAACTTGGATTCTGCTTGAAGAGGGATGGATGGCAATCAGAACCCTCGCAATGGACTTCCTCGCCGAATGGGTTCAGATTCTGCTCACCGAGGGCGTTCTTGAAGAGAGAAGGCCGTCTTCACTTCGTCGAAGTCCGTGGATTATCATTTGGCCTTCGCCGGCGGCCTAGAAATATCGTCATTTATCCGGCGGCGAGGTTTGTGGCATATCCGACGGCGCCGTAACCGCGATAGATTGAACGATCTGGAAGAGGCATTCTTGCTTTGGAGTTGGTGCGTTTGGAAGATGGAGGTGTCAGTCTTGGCCAGCGTGGCGGTGGTGGCTCGTCACTACGATGCGATCGGAGCGCTAGAGCACGTCGAGCGAAGCATCAGCGAGTACATCGACTACTCAAAATGTTGGACCATGTTGAGAGCGGCTGGTGGCGGACACATCGCGCTACTACGACGACTTCACGCCGCTGGAAGAAACAACGAGGACGAGTTCTCACTTCGAGACGCTGAGCAGGCGATGGTGCTGGCCGCGCAGAGTGGGTACCTTGAAGTTGTGCAATTCCTGCAGATCAACTATCCCCAGCGTGGCAAGACATGGTGCCTTGAGCTAGCGGCTTCGAACGGCCAGCTTGCAGTGTTGAAGTGGCTGCACGAGCACGGAGGTGACAAAGATCGTCTTACGATGTCTGCATTCGACGATGCTGCTGAAAACGGACACTTGGAGGTGGTCAAGTGGTTGCACGAAAACCGATCGGAGGGTAGTACGACTCGCGCAATGGACTGTGCAGCGCGAAGTGGGCGCCTCGATATCGTGAAATGGCTGCATGGGCACCGACAAGAGGGCTGTACGACACAAGCAATGGATTGGGCGGCACAAGCGGGGCACTTGGATGTGGTGCAGTGGTTGCACCTGAACCGGCGTGAAGGATGCTCAACCATGGCGATCGACGCAGCTGCAGCCAATGGCCACCTACACCTTGTACGTTGGCTCCACGAGCATTGCAACATGACGTGCTCCTGCAACGCGCACTCGATGGCAGCGGAACGAGGCCACCACCACGTCCTTGAATGGATCGGACAGACCGAACACAGCTATTATCGCTGACCCGAAAGGAGCAAGCTTTACCCTGCATGTAAAATCAAAATATCCAGAACACTTTCATATGAAGGCGAGTGCACGAAGCTTGCATTAGCTTTTGCCATCGCTCTAATCCCTCCGAAGTAACGACGGGAGGGCGAACTACAGGTCGACAGTAGTTCTCTAGCACAACCCGCTAAAGCACGACTCGTACGAGTTATCCCTACCATTGCGCACTACACCCAGACTCTCAATTACTTTTGGTCATCAGCAGCTTCTGAATGATCAGGCGAACGTTCTTCTTCGATGCTAGCTCCTGGACCTCCTTGAATTCTTGGATACTGCCTACAGCACTGCCACGGACTCGCATTGCGCGAGGAGCCAGGTACCATGGCGTGTCCTTCACTTGGTCATTCAGCATGTTCACCGTGATGAACGTGCCAGGCTTGGGCACCAAACTCCTGGTACTCGTACGGCTTGTCGTTATCGTCACAATGAAGTCGACGAAGAATTCTTCGGCTCCTACGAAATTGAAGCTGTTGAGCTGCGGGACAAGATTATACTACTGCACAACATAAACAATTCAACTCCTCACTCTTGCGTTGCTCCTGTCAGTGTCACCCTGACTCTGAGCATGAGCTTCCTGCCCCTGGGCGAACTGGACCCGACGTTGACGGACGTAGTAGCCTTCATCGACGCCTTCAACAGCCCCGACAGCGACCAGAGCAGTCTTATACCCTCCACTTCGTCCGAGAAAGACCCAAGCTTGCCCCCTACAACCCCCATTGGCGCTGTCACAGCGCAAAAAAAGAGTCGCGCAGCAGCCTCCAGACGCTTCCAGCAGAAGAAAAAAGCCGAACTTTTAGCTCTGAGAGTGCAGGTCTCGACTCTGAAGAAGCGTCTGAAAGAACTTCAAGAAAATGGGTCTACAAATAGGGCAGCAAAGAAGGCATTGGACGAGACTCAAAAGAAGAATTTGATGACGACGTGGCTGGGCAAAACCCAAGTGGAGAAACACTTGAGGCGCGTGGCATAGCAGTTAATGTGCTCTGAGTTGGACAGCAGTAAGTCGATCGAGTGGAGAGAAGGCACTTGTCTTGAGTGGGGCAAATTCCAAACTGATTCATTCGTTCTTACCAGCCTCCACTACTACATGTAAACGTACCACACACTAGGGCACGAGGAGGAAAGCCCCAGGCACAAATACCCCCTTTGGCCTAACTACCACGTTGTTCGGAACGTGCAGCAGGTCTATCCCAATCAATACTGGTGGGCCTTGACAAGAGCGTGAGTTTCCTGGAACTAGAGCCGAAAGGCTCATATGGCAGAAGCTCAGAATCGACAGCTGAAGACGGTGCTGGTAAGGCAAAACCAAGCCGCAACTTTGGTCGGCCACTTACTGGAGAACGTCACGTCCGTTGTGGTACGTTGCAAACTTTTTTTTTATTATTCGAAGAACTTTAGTTTTTTTACTTTATATTTTTGTGAATAATGTTTGTTTTTCTGTCTAGCATATTGAAGAGGGGCTGCGGACGTCTCATCCTACTACCTCTGGACTTGACCACTTTGTACCAAATCTGGACGATGCCATTTACGGAGAGTTGGCGTCGAGAATGGGAAATTTGTACTTGGATACTGATGGAGTTTTCCCCCACTGCAGTCGAGGTTTATGACGGACATAGTGGAAATATGCTGGGACCCGGTCTCTGGAGTTCCGTATGTTGAGCTGAGGGCGTCGCTTCCGGTGCATTTGAATATTCAAGACACAGCGAATGTAGCACAGAAGGCGAACGCACGTGAGGAGAGCAAATATGTAAGTACGACTCGATGTAACACGAGCACAATAGTGTGAACTCGTGTACTGACAGTTTGGTTTGTTGTAATTTCTTTTCCAGAGAAAACACTACAAGACAAAACTCGGGCTAAGGAAGGAGTCGCAGGTCGAGCTTCGTGACCAGTCGATGGCCATGTCTGTTAACGTTCTGTCCCTTGCAAGGACATACGAGGAGAAGAATCGCGTACTGACCACATGGACATCGCTAGTGTGTGATCATCCCCTCGATGCATCGGTACGTTTGCGCGAGAAGGCTTGGGTCATGATTTTGGCGTCGCCCTCGAATTCGCAGGATATGTCGCTGGTACAAGTGTGCTACCGCTTGTCTCCAGACGTACCATGTGGTTTCTATTCCTCTCAAGCGAGTCAGGAGACGGAAAACATGACGACATTCGTGCTACAGAAGTTGGGCTCCGTGATGCACAAGAACTTTGTTGACATGAGTAGCGTTTACACGGACAAACGAACATGTCCACAATGATCCAGACTACGATGCAATAGGTAAAACTGGATCGCGTGGTAGTTTGACCTGTTGCACAAATTGACGCACACACGACTCTCCGTTTGGACCATTTTGTCCTCGAATGAGCTTGCAAGACCTGGAGCTGACGCCCGAGGTCGTCTTGTCCTTTGTCGACAGTGACGCTACATCCACCAGAACCACCTCTAGCGCTAGAAACGATCTGCCCGATGCAACGTCAGAGCCCACGATCATCCGTCGAGTAGCTGCAATCTGCCGCTGTCACCATACACAAAAGGCCGCCGTTGTCTCAGAGCTTAGACGATCGCTTTGGACAGGGAAGTCTTGGCTCCATTCGAGGTGGGAATGTAGACAACAGACAAACGCGTGTGGTGCAGCTCTAGAGACTCATGGCGGAGCTGGAGAAGCAGCTAGATTGCAGATTAAAGCGAGCTTTTAGGTTTGCAGTGCTCCCCCCGAGCGCGACCGGCTTTGACAGATAAAAATAAAAAGATTAAAGCGAGCTTTTGTGGTGCTACAGAGTCCAGTGGCAGGGCAGTTACAGAGTTTGCACATGGAGGCATGTTCACTGCAGTATTAATATCAGGCTAGTAGGCATCAAGTTGCAGCACAAGATGGCTTCGCCTCAAATGGTTGCTCCACGACACTTGAATAGCGTTCAACCCATGTAGTTGATGTACAGTACAATACACATGCATGTACTGTGACAACGACAGTAGAACTACTATAGTAAATGGTTACTACTGTAGTATTTCTCCAAACTTGCTCCTACTATAACTAAATTAGCAAGTTTGGTGACACAGCGTGACAAAGTACTACAGTGCACTTCCGGAATCGAGGCCTTGCAGCTGTAGATTAACGCTCTCGTACATGATCACCGCTGAACAACACGTGCGGTGTTTGAGGACGTCAAACGCTTCTAACTGTACTTGCGTGGTCGACACACAAGCAGTTACGATGTAGTACTACTGTATAACTATAGTGGCAGAGAAGACGATGAACGTTGCAATACTACTACTTACGTTAGTACTGTACATGAAGCATTTATAAAACTATACAACGTAGTTTAAATAAGCACTTCCATATGTGCTTGCTAGTAGGCTGGGCGACACGTCAAGACTATTACTATAGTATCAGAAAAGGCGATGGTCACTCTACTAGTGGTAGTATTAATACATGTATACTATGAATTATATTATAGTAATAATATCGTTGCAATTCAAACGACCAGCATTCAGAGACGTGCGTCATGAGCAGCTTCCTGCCCCTAGACGAACTGGAGCCGACGCTCACGGACGTGCTGGCCTTCATCGACACGTTCGACAGCAACGCCACCACGCCCACAAGTAGCAGCAACAGCAGCAGTAGCAGCACCAGCTCTGAAGACGGCAACGACTCGCCGCGCAAGAGCCCTGAGCCTCAAGACGCCGTCGAGCGCCGCAAAACCCGCAAAGCCGCGGCCTCTCGACGCTGTCAACAGAAGAAACGCGCTGAGCTCTTGGCTCTACGCGCACAAGTGGTCGCGCTCGAGTGTCGCCTGAAGGAGCTCAAGCCTGCAGCAGGCAGAGGGGGGTCCTTATTGGCCAGCAACAGACTGGACAGCAGACAAAAACTCAGCGTGATGCAGCTATGGAGGGACAAGGCGCGGCTGGAGCAGCAGCTCCGACTTCAGAGCGAGGAAAAGAACAGGGAGCTGGTGGCGGTCGTGGCCAGACAGAGCAGAGTGGCGCAGGCGGTAAGGGACATGTTGAGCAATGTGACGGCCGTGGTGCACATCGAGGAGGCGCTTCGGACGCCCCCTCCGACCAACACTCTGTCCGTGATGGAAGGTTTCGTGCCGAACCTCAACGATGCCATCTACGGGGAACTGTCGGCTAGACTGGGCCGATTGTATGTGGACGTGAGCGCCAAGTTGACATCGGTGGGGTCCATGATGCCCACGGACGTGTCGATGGGTGTTCAGGTTAAAAGAGAGGCTGTCACGGGTGTCCCGTACGTCGAGTTCAAAACGGCCATGGCGACGAACCTGGACCTCCAGCAGACGTACAAAGTCACGATGAGCGGGAAATCTCACCACTACAACAAATACGTGAGTCTAGTGTGTTGCTCGGATTGCTAGGATGATGTTGGGACTGATGTCGTCTTGACATGTTGTTTCTGATAGAGGAAATATTTGACCGACTTGGGGATGAAGAAGGAGTCGGAGTACGAGCTGAGGGATGAGGAAATCGCGGTTGCTCTCAGCACGCTGTCGCTGTCTCGATCGTATGAAGAGGAGAACCACAAGCTGCTTACCTTTTCGTCGCTGGTGCGTGACCATCCCACGGATACCGGAATGCGGTTTCATGAAGAAGGGTTCATTCTCATGATGAGGTCATCTATCAACCCGTTGGGCGGAACTGTGATTCAAACGTGCTACCGCCTGACTCCGGAAGTTTGCTCAGAGCCATTCTCGCCCACATCATCGGTAGGAATGGCGACGCAAGACACAGAGGCGACCAAACTGTTTGTTCTGCAGAATTTGGGCGGTTTGATGTGGTCGACCGTCCAGAGGATCCAAGCTAGTTGTAGCGAGGCACAACACAACGCAACGGTTATACCTGCGGCCTGCTAGAGTGCTATCCTATCCAGCACGATGCAAACATACATTTTCGGCCCAATAAGCATAAATTTGATGTTTTTGATTCTCGTTGGGATTTTTACGTCATACTCGCACGGTCACAGTCACCCCACGATGGACATGGAGGACACCAGCAACAGTAAAAGCAGTTAGAGTATCCGTACCGGTAGAGCTATAGCTATCCTATATTTGTCAAGCCAACCACACGTTTTGTTTCAGCTTTGGCAATGAAGTCGGGTAGTTCTCAAAGCGGTCTTGCTATTTTTCAGGCACAGCCGGCTTTGTAATGGGTTCACGTAGTGGGGCCAAGAGGATCGAGGACTTCCTAGATGAAGTGGATGAAGAGGAAACGGTCTTTATGGCCGCTACTTGACAACACACCACGCTGGATTGAGCTGACTTTGTCGTTCACCAAACAAAGCAACGTGGCAAGAAAGGAACTTTGAGTACGGTCCTCAACCCATAGGTTTATTTCTTGAATGTGTTCATAGAACTCGCCCCTCGGGTTAACTAATACCTGAGCGGCCGTTCATTTTGATGATGACTCGAAGTTACTCCCCCACCCCCCTACGGCTATTTTCACTTACAAATATATGTCCAGATATAGCTCTGGAGTAGCAAAGCTATTTTTTAATTAGCATTTGGCGACACCGTTGGCTCCACCTGCTTACAAATTTCTGCAAAATCTAGCATTTATCGGCTGGACAGCTCTGCCGGTACGGATACTCTTGTTTATAATGCTGGAATTCTATTCTCGAACAGTACAGATGAACCTCCCTTACTCAATATGGCTCGTGGATACCTTTTGCATCAAGTATAGCAAGTTGTGGCCGGATTACGTGCTGTCCCCTCACTACCTCGGTAGTAGTTCCAAACATTGTCAAAGTGCCCCCCCCCTCCCTCTCCTCAGCCATGAGTACTGGCTTCATTTCTAGCAGAGCCCAACAATGGCGCCTCGCGGGTCGACTGTCCCCCGCAAGTCCCCAGTTAGCCTAATCTACGAATAAAA
>LGSN01001111.1:0-12776 GCA_001314375.1 Phytophthora podocarpi
GGGGGGGCACGGGGGAGACAGCTCGCTCTCGCTGGCGACAGGGAGCGCTTTGGACGACGGTAGGCAGTGCTCTGCCTGGCGTGTACCAGCTCGCTCCAGGTAGCGGGCAGAAGGCGAATGAAGGGCTGGGCGTGAGACCATAGCTGTTGGTTGCTATTGGCAGCAAATTAACCAATCATTGATTTCTTCGTGACGTCCAGTTGTTGTGTTTTTCCTGCTCTTGCACCGGTGCTAGATGCACGAATGCAGTGCAGAACGCTAAAAGTGTTGGTATTTTTGGTATTTGCTCGGGTTGGACTCGTAGGGCCACCTTCTATGTCGTAACAGCCACCAACAGGCACGATCACCACACAGTCCTCGACTGGGATCTACTTTCTGGCCTGTCCTTTGCTCTTGGCCTTGGCGATTCTATTACCTGGCTTCAGCGATGCCTTGTGCTCCAGGCGCACTAGCCGCCTCGGGCGCGACAAGATGTTCCGACAATGTATGTTAAACTTTCGCTTCTGTCGAACGCCAGCTTGGGACAGTCGTCCCTGAGAAGCGGCCCAATGGTTGTCATAAAGTTGAACTCACCTCCAAAGTAGAACCAATTTCTCGCTCCCACATGGTAGTGGTGGATTTCGATGGCTCAGCAGCTTTTCTCTTACCATGAACACTGCCAGTAGGCTTGGCTGGCGCCGTATCAACGTGCATTTCTGCTGTCTAGGGCTTAAATGTCAGCCTTGGTCTTGGTAACAAAATAGCACAAAGCTTGTCACTCACTTTGTCTAGCGCAAACCCCTCGAGCGTAAACTCGACATATACATGTAACCCCAACAGATGCTTCGGTAGAATACCCAGCATCCGTCGTGATCAGCATCAACTGTAACGACAGCATGTGCATGTGCATAACCTCGTGCGCATTCACATTGACCTGGCTGCGCACGTTGTTGATATTTTGGAACAGCTGAAGAACGCTCA
This sequence comes from Phytophthora podocarpi, assembly GCA_001314375.1. NCBI lineage: Eukaryota > Oomycota > Peronosporomycetes > Peronosporales > Peronosporaceae > Phytophthora > Phytophthora podocarpi. The sequence continues at coordinate 961 of LGSN01001111.1, forward strand.
TGAAGTCAGCATTCACCATCACGTCGAAGCTCTCCACAAGTCCGACCCTCCTGGATCTTTGTTGAGACCGTAACTTTTCCAAAGTCGCTAAAGCACATGGACAGGCTCATCTATCCGTTTGGTAGCGACCCCATTGAACCCCTGGGAAGCGTCTCACACACCAGTTTCTTTTGCTGTACGAGGCTTGGCGGCCCAGCAACGTCTCGTGCAAATCATGCTGTCACGTCGCTTCTTTGTCCTCAGCGGCGGACGTGGCGACAACGTCGGCTGGTTCGCGAGCGGATCTTAAAACAAAATCGGCCCAGCGGCTTTGCACGCCTGTGCTGCACTCTTCAAGCGCCCGTTGCTCGCTCAACGCCTTTAGATGGGTGGCCAGCTTATTCTTCCATTCAGTGAAACGTATGGAGTTCTCGTTGAATTTCAGCGAACAGGCGGAGCTCTTGTCAACCTCAGGCGTTTGCGGAGGCCCTGTGTGAGCACATGGCGCTGGCGATTTCATCGCCTTTCGTACGCTTACAGTACACAGGGGCGGGTGAAGAAGGGGGATCGAGCTACCGTCGTTCTACCACCGCCAAGAGGGGCTAACCTCCAGAGTCAGTGCGCGGTGTCGACGGAGGTAGGGCTGGTGCACCACCGATTTGGGCATGGTTAACATCCAGATGAGCGAGAGTGGAGCCTTCGTCAACGAGGTTTATGACAAGGTAAAGTCGTGCACCACGTTCAACGAAAATTTTCTGGACAAAAGGTCAGCATCGTCCTGGACAACGCCCCCGCTCACAGCCAGACGGAAGATAGTGTTGCTCACCACGACGACCTTATGCTCCTCCGACTGGCACCGTATTCATCAATGTGTAACACAATCGAATGTGAGTTTGGATCAGTTGTGTAACGGATATGGTTGTATTGATTTTAATGTTATCCGATCTGTGGTTATAACTGCTGCATATATGCTGTGTCAGGGTGCTTTAGCGTCCTAAAGGCTAAGAGCAAAGCCGATCTTGCTCTATCGCGAGAAGAGCTGGTTGCGGATCGTCCACAACGCCAGCTTATTGTGGAACGCATGGCCATCCTGGAGAAAACAGCGAGGCGCATCATCGGCTGCATGGAACTCCGTCTGGTGACGAAAATGGCGATACACTATCAACATGCAGCGGCGGCAGCTGAACACATGGAGGAGGTACCTGATATCGCGCAGTCGAGGCTCCATCTGGCGCAGGGCACCGTTTTGCTCTGTCGTCTAACCACTTTGGATCACCGTTAGATTTCCTTTCGTCAATTTGCAATGAGAATTTTCACCATAGATTTTTCGAGTTTTTGCCGAATTTTGCAACTCCGCAGTTAATTGGACTGAGACCACAATGGACCGGCAAAGGTGTAGACATTCTCAGTCTGAAGCCAAAAAGGAAGTGGTTGACGTCGACAAAATAGGGGAAACACACTGCGACATGCAGTTGGCACATACAATTTGTGTGTGCCACAACGATAAGAACAGAGAATGTAGCCAAGTTAGCGGAGGACGCGGACCATCTATCCCGCGGTCCGGGCACGCGGCACCCTCACTGAGGGCTTCTCACTTTCAATTCAGCATCCAAGGCGACACCACCAAGAGCGCGGCGTGCCACTGCCGCGGCAAGACTGGCTCGGCGGCGCCGACTGGTTCGACAGACAACACTATTGCGGCGCGACGTGGCTCGGCCGGCCCGAAGGTTCCGCGGACACAGTCAAAATGAAGGTCGCGACGTGCCTCGGCGGGCACGAAGGCTGGCACGGTGGCGTCAGGGCTATGCAGTTGCAGCGCAGCTTGTGTGGAGCGTGTTGCCGGGCTTTTACTTGACCCGTACCGCTCTGGCTGATTGCTGCGTAGCAACCGCGAAGCTGATGTACGCTGGCGGCTTGGTGAGGATGGACGTGACGGCGGGCTTAGCTTAGGAATTGTATGAGCTGTAAACATTGTTCATAAATTAAATGAAATTACCCTTAAGCTGTGTTGTGCCTTCACCAGCCTCCGCCTCAATGTACGCGCGCTCAACTTGGTGGCGCTTACGCTTCCGGTACTTCTTAATCTTGTTAAAAGGAAAGTTTGCTACTGGCTCCCATGTTGGTTCCCACGAAGTTAGAAATAGCACGCGCCCATTAACAAGCTGGTCGTCCAGAATGGTGCGCATCAAGTAGGTAGGAAGGCCGCACAAGTCGACCCCGGCCGGCAGCACCCATTCCGCCTCACCAGCGTCGTCGCCTTGCGCAGCTGCTTCAATGAGACGAGCCTTTGTGATTCGGGCGTTTGACACTGCGTCGAGCAGCCGCTTGGTTGTCTCGTCGATGTTTACGGCGGCGTCTCGATGGACGTGGCCCCACGTCCTCAAATAGCGCGCCGCTGCCTCATCAAGCCGGTCCCACCCTCGCTCACGTAGGTACAACTTGCACCAATCGATGAACACGTAAAACGAGGTGGGCGGTGCAGCGGCGTCGTTGGTGGTGACTAGTGGGCTTGACAATTTGGGGGAAGTTGATGAAGTGAGTCTGTACGCAGCTTGTGGCCGTCGGCTCCGTTGGTTTCACTTTTGTAGGTTACCTGTGCCTACTCATATAGCGATTAATATCGTGGAAATGTGTCCGAGGACGTCCAGCTGGAACTCGAGTACTCGACGTACGCGCTTGGCGTCGCTTTCTAGGCACCGAACGGTTGACGAGCGTCCGCTTGCCGTCAAGCCCAGTGTAGTGCTTGACCTGTGGCGCAAACATCACGTGAATACGCACAGCAAACTTGAAGTTGTACTTACACCCGCATATCTGCGTAGTCACGTCGACGCTCCAGCCTCCTTCTGGTTGTCCCTCAATCTCCATACGCCCGTCGTTTGCTCCCATTCGAGCCGACACAGACGCATTTTCACGAGTACGACCCACCTCAGGAAGAAAGACACGTTCGCAGCCACGAGACAGCACACGAACAACGTCGAGGTTCGGAGATACGAGCAAAAACTCAATGCTGGACCGGCTGGGGGTCATGTCAACGAGTAGTTCGCGTTGACGAAAGTCCTTGACCCGAGCCTTCAGCTGTTGAGTTACTTCGGGTTCTTCCTTGAATGTTCTTGGAGTCATAGACTGATGTTCGCAACAGTCTGCATGCAGCCGTAAGAGCGCTCCAATCTTGTGCTTCGTCCGTAATGTGTAGTCGCGCTTAAGCAGACGGTTGAACTGCCCCACCGGGTTGTTAGTAGTCGCAAATCCAGCTGGCATATGCAAACCCTGCCAGCGGTTGGATGCGCTCGTCACCCACACATTTTTGAAATAACTCCGAAATCCAATCAACGCTTCCTCATGTAACCACTTGTTCAGTACCACAGCCACCTGCTCGTCATACTCTTCCTAGCTCGACGCAAAGTGAAGATCGTAAGTGTCGGAGACCACTTGCTCGCATAAGTCATGCGGTACACGCCGGAGTTTCTCGTGAACTTTCGCCATCACGTGATAGAAGCACATCAGATACGCGTTGTCGGAATCCACACCAAATACCTGAGCGACAGCGTTTTGCTGCGCTGCTTCAGCAACCATCATTACGTACTTGAACAGAAGTTGGATCCCTGTTACCGAAGTGAAAACTTTGCGGAGTGCCAATAGCGCGTTCACGTACAGCGTCTCCAAACGCTGGAAATTGATGAACATAGCGACCAGGTGGAACGACCGACATCTGTCCGACACGCCGCACAAAATGACAGGATACGCCAGTTGGTTGAGCTTGAACGTGACGTCCATGTGGAACACGAACGACGTCGGGTCACGTGCTGCGTTGCGCAACAGACGCTTGGTCGTCAGACCCATTCCCCACGTCTGGGTTTCCACCCGAAGCAAAACGGCTGGATCTCGGAAATTGATGGTCCGTGCACCAGCTGCGCAATCGGATCCTTGATGTCATCTAGATCATCATTACGGTGCAGCTTCGGCTCGGTAAAGTGACCAACGAACCATTGCACCTGGCGCAGGCTTGGCATCTCGGACTCCGACAGACCAAAATGTCGAACCATTCCCATGCGAATCCGGGCAAGCTTCGGACCTTGGGTCGCCATCTCGCGGCCGTACTCCTTGAGTCGGAGGGGGGGGGGGGGTCAACTTGGGCTTGGCTCGCTCCCTTACGAAGGTCTCGTGGGCACCAGTCTCCATGATCGTCACTCGGTTGAGTTCAGCATCTTTCCCAGCCACGGACACGCGTCATACGGTGTAGCCACCTTGCGTGTTTCCGAGGACCACCGCAGCAACTGGTATCGCATCTTGTGCGCCCTTGTCAACGCACAAACGACGCACGGAACCAGCTGACTCTTCACGACGTTGAAGAATTTCATGTCCTCAATTAGCAGCTGAGAGTCCTCGCGAACCATGTCACCGCTGATAGTCGTCCAGGTGTATCTTGGGGTCATCTTGAGCCGAGTTGGGCCTTCCGGTTCTGTCGTTGACGTCCTCGGCGTCTTCGCTTCCTCTGCCTTATGCTTTTTATCGTCATCACACTAACGAGTGGCAGGTAAGCTTTCTACATATACTATGCAAATGATCGGGTTCAGAGATCTGATCTCCCCTAGTACTTGTTCATCATCTTAGAAAGTACTCGGAACTAAATTCTTCATTCTTCTTTTCTTTCCTCTAGCGGCAGCCAAGAACTTCTGCCGACTATCCCTCAGCTACTGAGCCTTGCAACTACTAACAATCCCGGTCCAGCCTTGCTGCTCGTGTGAGCTGATGAACGGTATGTGAGAGCACGGCGACGGCTATCTGGCACATCTACCTCATCACTGATCGGCTTCATCGCTTCTCTCCTTTTACATTGCGCGTGAAATTGTTAGGACTCCCTTTTTTGGTACATTTTCGTTGACCGCTCGGCCTGTTGGCCAAGACGAGAACTACTTTAGATATGTAGTCTTTATAAAGTCTAGTAAGAGGAGGCTTGTGTTAACAACTGCGATTGCAAACTACTAGGTAGGCTAGCATACAGAGTGTCGATTTCAGCCTCAGCGACAGAAATTAGTACCATACTCTTGTATGATAAAACATACACCTTTTATGAAATTACCTACAAACTTCTAAAGTCAACGTTAGTACTTAGTCAGTCCACCCTTGCTCTTGATGACAGTAAGGCAGCGGCGAGGAATGTACTCCACGAGCTAGAGCAAGTATTCTAGCTCGATGGACTCCCATGCCACTAACATAGCTTTCTCCAGTTGGCCAACCGCGCCGCACTGGCGGTCATGGCAATACACCCACGCAGTCTTTGCCGACCCGACGTTTTCGATGGGTTACAGTCCGGTGAGCGGGCTGGCCAACCATCGTGATTACTTCCATTTCCTGTAAGAAATGCATCGTTTCACGCGAGACGTGAGTTGAGGCATTATCTTTCTGGAAAACAAATTCGATGCCAGGACTAGCATGAGCAAATAGCCCCACACCCTGGCACGGCCTCTGCCATTTTGACGTTGCACCTAGAATTGAGCTGGCTGGCGCATGTTGTGTCACTAGTATTTGAACCCGTCAGGACCATCAAGATTAACTTTTTTCATTAAAAAACAACAGTATAATTCCATATTCCTACACGTAATGAATGGCATAACTTAAAAAGAAATAGGACAATAACAAACTTACTTGCGTTAAGTATGTGCTCTTCAGCCCAGCCCAGACCTGTGCGCCGCCGTGAGCGGCAGCATGCTGTGGTGTAGACCAAGTTCTTGAGCAGACGTTATGCAGTGCGTACGGAGGCCATGACTCCGAAGCGGTTCTTGAACTCAGCGGCGTAGTAGACACCGGTGACTGCCGCCCACACGAGCCGCCGCGCCTCTCTCTCTGTCAGACTTGACTGCCACCCTACCCTTGGTTGCTCGATGCAGTCGGTGGTCTGTGTGCCTCGCTCAATCTTGATTGCAGTCCGCACACACGTGCAAAAGCATCCTGTTCTTCTTGAAATCTTGAGCAACGAGACGCCGTCGTCGAAAACCCCCACTATCCATCAATGTTCTTGTTGGGAGAGTGATTTGCCCCTGTCCATTTAAGAACTGACGGCGTTTTCCAAACTCTTGGCTTGTAGTCGGCAGTCTGCAACGAATTATCTCCAGTCAACCGAGCGCTATTGATTATTATTCTTTTAATGTAGAAGTTTGTGTGTAGTTTAGTAAAATGTAAATGTTTTTATCATAAAAAGGTATGGTACTAATTTCTGTCGCTGAGGCCGAAACCGACACCCGATATACCAGCCCTACCAAGCAGCTTGAAATCGCAGTTGTTAACAAAACGTATCCTCTTACGTGACCTAATAGAGGCTACATATCTAAAGCACAGCCCTCAACTCAGCCTACAGGCTGAGTTACAACAAAAATGTGCCAATAAAGGAGGTCCTAATACTGTAATTTGGCGCACACTGTATCCGGCACCGCGTCGAGTACATTGTTGCTACGGGGGTGCGTCGAACCGGTGTACACGCCGCGATGAATTATTTTTTTCTTGGAGGATTATGTCGGGGAGTATTCGCAGTTTGTTGATGACTACAAGGAATCTGGTGGAACTCAAATCTTGGCGAGTACGTGGTGTCCCGTTTGGGCTCGTTCGCTCTCACCATCGGTGACTGTTGAAGGTAGGTGCGCGTTCCGCGCGCTCTCTCTTGCTGTTATGGTGTTTGAGTTCCCAACTTGATTCAGCTGGACGACTGGTGGTGATTTGTACGACTCGCGTGCTGCTGTTTGTCATCCAATCCCGGTAGCGAACGTGATGTGGACCACACTACAGATATTTATTCCCTCGCGAAACCGAGCCATGCGCACGGTTGTGGCCTGAAACTCTACGAGCACATTCTGCAGGTAAACCAACGGCAGCAAACATGCCAGGGGCTGGTGCATATCTTTTGCAGGAATACTACTTATGCAATCCAGCTAGGGTTCATGTCAATGTGTTCTACTAGCCATTCTGCATTTAGCATGCGCCTTCTCAAGGGACTTTGTGGCTCAGTTGACCGAGTGGTCAACGTCATCGACCAATTGCGATTCCAACTTGAACCTGCGGAGCGTCTATGCGCTGTGCAGATTGAGCGGTTGAGAATCGTCAGCACCAGGACTCTCAGTCGACTTGACGGAGAAGGTGCGCTCTTTCCGTCATTGTTGGAATCGTCATCAAACTCGGAGAACGAGTCCGAGTCGTCCTCCGAGTTTGAAAAATCCTTCGCAATCGGAATCAAATGGACCTCCAACACCGGAATTTATCGACCGTTACGGCGACGACGGAGTGTTTTTTGTGTGAATCCACATGGATTATGAATTTCAGTGAACCAGATGATAGCGAAGCAAGCGACGAATCATCGAGCGAGAATGAAGAGCACGTTCAACCTGCGGCACACCGCTGAATGCTTGTCGACGACAAAGAAGGTTCAGAGAACAATCTGATCGACCTTACTTACAATAGCGAGTAGGAAGTCGATTTTAACGTTGCAAAACTGTATGTAGAATTTGCTACTTTCTAGACATATCATCCCTATATATTCATATTTCAAATAAATTGTGTTGTAACATACCCGAGGTGTCGACGACGAATATTCGGAGAACAATCGAGTCGAAATTTTATATGATAGCGACTAGGAAGTCGGATCTAATGTTTCAAAAATGTATTTGGCATGTCTGCTATCTGAACTTTTCATCTCTATGTTTTCCTTTATTTTTTTATAGAAATCATGAGCAGTAATATAGCCGAGCAAGCATGTACTTAGGTTCTGCGCCTGTCGCAAAAACACCGTATTGCGCTATGGTGGTGGATATATCTCCTTTCTACAAGTACGTCGCTCGTTGGGGTATCTGGTACACACCGAAGGGCTTACCATCCCCCTCCTGCTTCTTCAAGCAACCCCACACGCCTTGACTGACATCCTTACAGCCACCAACTCGGACCAACCTGCTACTTACCAACGTACTGCCCTCCCTGCAGTTGTTTTATATCGGAACCACTCCAACTTGAAATCGCCGTAAGACAGTGGACGGGAACCACTTGTGTGGTAGCATGGTGGAGGAAGAAGAGACAGAGGGCCGCTCTTCTGGGCCTCCGTCTCCCATCTCTGTCAGTCGATCTTCAAGCGAGAGTGAAGACTTTTCCGGTGTAATTACTCGCCGTCGTTCTGATGTCACGCCTCATCGCCGACAACACAGTGCTGACAGCGATGATAAGTCTCCTGACGCTGGTCCAGTCGTAGATGCACTGAGAGGTGACAACAACAGCGACGAGGAGTATAACTACGAATGTGGTAACGAGGACAGTAGCGTTTCTTCATTATCGGACCAACGCGATGCCAGTACACTTCAGCGACTTCAAGCTGAAAGTGACGCAGCAATCATGGAGCACCCAGTGCGATTTAATTCCATGGAGAAAGCGAGGGCAGTACTCGACGGGCTCGAGAATGCTCGATTCTCCGTGGATATCAACGGAAAAAGTTCCACGCTGCTAGCGTGTACACCTCATGTTGGTTGTACCGCTGTGGCACGTATCCGAAAAGATGATGACGACAAGTTTGTCTTATCGCGAAGTTGGGTGCTACTGTAGTTGTTGTATCGCGAGAATCACAAAGGACCTGTATTCATAAGCCATTGTTAGCGGAGATCGACAATTTGCTTCTTGATAGACAAGGTCCTAAAAGGTGTTTGACCACCTTGCGAATAAGGTCAGCATCTAGCCCTTTTGCCGCCAGTTGGCCAACTCAAGAACTGGGCACACAAGCTCCGAAACACGGTGATTTTGCAGTCACCATCTAGGCGGATATGATGGAGTGGGCATCGCCGCGAATGTGCACTACCAAACACCAGTTTTTTTAAACACATGCGTTAGGATATGCAACAAGATGCGGAAGGAGATGCCTTGCGCATTTCTCACCAGCCGTTCAACTTTCAACACGAGCTAATAGTTCTCGCGTGCTTTGTCAATACGCTGGACAACGGGGAGCCCTATCATATTCACTTCGCGACGCTTATTTCGGACGGTTGCGCGGACTCTACTGGGCAGCGGCCTGACGTCCTGGGGGTGACAGATGGACGTACAAACTTCACTTTGGTGGGTGGACACTCGTTTCATTTGGAACCTTTGGTGTTAGACACACCGCGGCACACAAGTATCAACAGAAGTTCCATCCTATGGCCTTCATGTTTGTTCGGACCGAAACTGCTTTTACCTACCCTCGATTTTTCTCAGTGTGCAAGGAACGTTGCTTGAAATATTTTGGTGGTTCGCTGGAACTTCAGTTTGGATCTATGGATCATCCCCAAGCCATTGCCAACGCGTTTCGTCAAGTCTGGCCAGAAATCAAGCTTTTGAACTGCTGGCCGCACCTTTATCGAAAGGCACGCGCCAAAAAAAGAAATCCTGTCCGACAAGGAGCTATACAAGGACGTGGTCAAACCACAGCTGGAGTAATTGAGTGAAGCCCGTTGCGAAAAGTAGTTTGTCGCCCTATCTGAGGTCGTGACAGTGAACTGGTCGAACCTGAGTTCGCTCAATGGCTGGATTATGTGTACCTGGTAGACCCATGGGACCTGTGGTTCTATACCGCTAGCGATTATGCCGGTGTCATACCTAACCAATACCCGATTGAATCACATCACCGCACGATTATTAAGGCAACGGCAATTAGTCGCCTTCGCGCTGCTACAGGTCACGTTCTTGCTGGAACACTGCCCAAGATACTGGTGGAGTGTGCTATGGACATCGGATCAGAGGCTATCCGGCACTACGCTTCAGGGCCGGTCGGCACGGAAACATTGGTGGTAGCTGTGACTCTTTATCAGGAGAACAATCACTATCCGTCTCATAAACATAAGTCTAGACGCGCCATCAACAATATTCAAGAATACTTTTTCAAGACAGACTACTATGTCGTACGCGATGACAATATGTATGGGCTGAAGGATGATGCGGCACGAACCAAGACATACAAACGTTCACTGGGTGGGGTGCTCAAAATATATGTGAAGGTGGAGAACGTCCAACGCCGCTATCTCTCTCCCTTCATGTGGTGAAGATTTTCGCTCAAATTCCATTTGAGCACGACTGGAACACGCCATCATGGAATCTGCGAGATAGAGACGATTCGGAGGAAGTTCAAGCGCGACTACAAGCTATTCTATCAAGCAGGATGGCTCTGTGCTCATGTATTGGCGTGTCTTCACCTTGTTGACTCCCTCGACCTTCAGGTCATGCTACGGAGTCTACCTGCTCGGAAGCCACCTGGACGCCCGCGAAAAAAGACCAAGTGCCTCGACCGCGATGGACCACGACAGTTTCAGTACACGGTGGACGCGCTAATAAACGGCTTGTGGAAAAACCAGCCAGTGTCATCAACTGGAGTACTTTGAGGATGTTGGCCAGAAACGATGAAGACGGCGAACTGACAGAGTTTAACTACGTTGTCAAGGTCAAGCCACCAATCAGTCGCGGTGGAAAGCGGTACTGGAAAATCGAATACAACGAGCTGGATGAGGTGACGAAGTTGGATTCTGAAGAGTTGGCTAGGGCGATCAACTACTCTTTTCGCATGGGTCACACCATCGTGCCTAGCTATCAAAGTGACCGTATCGACGGCTACATATACTGCATAATGAAAACAGAACTAGAAAAACTAGATAATATCCGAAAAATAACAGAAACACCTTGCATGGAAACACTCACTGTTCATATCCGATCGGCGACAGCATACAATTAAAACCCTGTGCATACAATTAATCGGCCTGCATAGAAAATAGCCAGTAAATAATAAAACAGTCATTTTGACGTGTAATAGAAAATAGCCGATGAATGCATGAAATAATCCGCCCCCTGTAAATTTCAGTAATACACAACCGACAACTATATACCGAGGATGAAGAGCTGTCCACCACCACCGCATGTTTACCGACGAAGACGAAAGTTCGAAGAACAATGTGGCCGGCTTGCCATACGATAGCGAGTAGGAAGGCGGCTTAACATGTTAAAAACGTATTTGAAATTTGCTACTTTCTTGACATTTGCTCCAGGAATTCGTCCAACCTCGTTCGCTCCGGGTCGCCGGGGCCTGATTGTGCGAGACTTGGATAGCTTCCTGCATATGACGATGGCTACGCCTCCCGTGGCTTCTTCTGCTGCTAGCCCTCCATCTCACTCCGCTGCTGTGCTAGCCTCACCGCATACGATGACCTCTACTGATTGTCCGGCCGCTGTGCCACTGGTAGCTTCGTCCGCAGCGTCCGCGGAGCTGACTGCATCCGATGGAAAGCTGCTGGACCACTACTTTTATTCGGGGTCTGCCCGAAGTAGTCTCCACACTGCATATGGTTGTGGCGGTTTGCCTGCAGCGCCACTCTGACGTTGCTGCCTCGTCGCCAACGCATACGGTATCGCTTGAGGTCGTGACGTCAGCACCAGCACCGACTGTACCGCTTCTTGTAGAAGTTTCGACGCCAGTGCTTACTGCGCGACCTTCGCCAAACGCCCTCAGCGTCCGGTGCCTCGGCTGCCTCTTCCAATAGAGATGACGAGCCGTCTAAAGCATTTAATGACACGCTTAGAGAGCTGTACCGCATAGCGCTAGTCGAGGGTCGTTCTATCCATGAAAGCGAGCACGCTGCGGGGCTCTCCGGTAAAACAGGCCCACTATTAAGAACGCTCCAAATTTAGAAATGACATCTTGAAGTACTTCTCTGTCCCACCAATGTATAGAAAGTTTTTTGTGTGTGTGTACCACACGAAATATTTCTAATGATTCTATTGGACAATATAATTAGGCTTAGGTTAGTGTTGGTCCACAGTAAAACGGTTGGTTGGGGACGCTAATTCTCTGC
>LGSN01001112.1:0-19098 GCA_001314375.1 Phytophthora podocarpi
AGTGTCGACGGCGCCTGTCCTCAGAGTGGGGCCTTACGACCCACAAAAGAGCTTCCTCGAAGCCCGTGACTCACTTTTCGCCAGTCTGCAGCGAGTAGTACACGAAACGTGACCAAGCAACGTCACCTCATTTGCACCCTCACTTGAATCATGCATTGACGTCTCTGCTACAGCAGACCCCGTTGAATGTGAGACTTGGCCCTGACGTTCGTTCTCGAGGGATGTAACAGCAACGAGCCCACAGCTAACGGACAAGCCCGTGCTACCTACGTTGGTATGGCTGGCAAGGCTAAGAACCCAATCATCCTGACTTGGTTGCTGTATTGGCTTCATATTCATCTAACACGCAGAGGTATGATAATAGTACTCTTTAGGTCACTCACGAGACGACACCATGAAGGAAATGTAGCGGCTCTAGCAGTCTAGTCGGAAGTGTCCATGCTGTCCAGTGGCAGCCGTGCGAAGGCACGACCGGCCTCTGTGAGCTCGACATCGTTTCCGCTGCTGCTGCTGCTATGACTGAGCATGGTCATGACCTTGGCGGCGGCCTCGTCGTCAGCAGCAGCTGCAGTTGAACGAGAAGCCGATGTAGATCGACTACGACCGCGGCTGGACGGCGAGCGGCCGGCCTTAGCTTGCTCTAGTGCACGCTCCTGGCGGATGCGCTGTGCGTCTTCGCGCGAGATGGCCGGCCAGTTGATGGCGTGCTTCTTGGACTTCATGAGGCGGTAGGGCCAGACGATGCCGAGGCGACGACAGTTGCGCTTGATGGTAACCGTGGCGACGCCGAGCTGCTGCGCAGCCTCGCGCTGCGACATATGGAAGTACTGGGCCATCTCCTCCGTGGTGAAGTCGAAGACGACGCGGCTCTTGCGGGCCTTCTTGTTGGGGCTAACCGCGGGCTGCACGCGGGCCTTCATAGTGGTCATAATGGGCGAGGCCAATTGCGACGGAGATATCGTGGGCGTCGTCACAAAGGTGTTGATGGCCATCGAGGATGGAAGCTGCTGCTGCAGACGGAAGGCCGTCGGGCCGCAGTGCGGGTGCATGATGCTGAAGGTGCTGGGCGCCGCGGGGCACGCTGAGAGAGGCATGCTGCTCATCATGGTGTGTAGTAGTAGACGGGCAGGCGTTGCTCGCGGTTTGCTTTGCTTTGGAGAACACGGGGCGAATTCGCGAATGACTCGTTCCGTCCGATGCGCATTTCGGCGGCCGGACCTCGGCGCTCCCAGCGAGATTCCAGGCGCGGCGTGCGGGCCAGAGCGCGACTTGCAGCTCGCGCTCGCTGCTCCGGACGCCCGCCCCACTGATTAGCGCTGACACGAGCGGCACTGGCGCCAACCGGCCATCGGAAACTTTTCTCTCGCCATCGCCTGTCGCGCGCCATCTTAGTCCGCAGACGCGGCGCGCGCAGGCCTTGGGCTGCTGTGTGTGGCTCAGTGCCGAATCGGCCGCCTCTGGACGCCACAACTGGCGACAAATGAGCCTGCCACGAGGGACTTGACCCCTTTGAAGTTGGAATAAGAAAAATAAAGATCGCTTGAACACTCACTTTTTGCCGACGTGTGTTCCACTTTTGGCCGCTCCACCGAACGGAAATGGCTGCACTCTGCGACGCGCGGCGTCCTGCGCTGCTATTGGCGCAGCCGACCTGCAGGACGCGCCGAGATGGACGCGCATTGGCCCACCGCCTGTTTAGGCCAGTCAGACCCGCCGTAAGCAACTGGCGCTTGGTCGCCACAGTGTCGCTTTGTAACAGTGCTGAAGTTGCCGCTGTTCATGTAGCAGTGCGCACAGTCCCCGATGACAGATCTGCGGCCAAGCCATCGCTGCTGCCGGCGACACATGGTTTGGCGGCTCGCGCGTGGCCGGCCTGGACTCGATCTGACCATTCGACTTCGGACCACCTCAAGTGGCCGACCCTAGTTGTAGCCGAGAGCCCACTCACATCAACTGGGCTATGTATGCGTTCGTATCAGTCCAGGCCGCAAACTGTAGTATGGGAAACTCCTGCCGCACTCGGTGACCCTCGGCGCCTCCCCTTCAGCGACAAGTGCTTTTGAAGAAAAGGTCGTTTCGGCCGTCGCACCATTGCGTGCGACCTGCGGAAGAGTATTCACTTCAACGCCAACCAGGCCTGCAGTACCTCGACTGCACTGTTCGGCATGGATTCTGCCTGACCGGCGCCACCAGCGAAAATGTCGCTTCATGCGGTTTTAGCGTCACCGTTAGCTTTCGGATCCACAAGCGGCGGTGCGTGCGGACAGAGAACATCAAGCGCGACGTCCGCTGTGCCTTTGCCTTCACGTTGCTTTCGCGGTGGTCAGCGGCCGAGCGAGCTCCGCTAAATTTTACGACCCAGTCTTCGGTGTGTCTTACACTTCTTGCCACCCGTGCGTAATTCATGCCGCACGTGCATCCCCAAAACAGACTGCTTCAACGGCGTTGGGGCAAGTCTGCCGCGGGCATATTTGCCTTGAAGATGCATCAGATGCGCAAAGGGCTGAAGTGGTCAGTTGGATGCGTGCTAGTTCCACCACAAACAGCTCGGGCCCACAAGCTCGCGCCAGCCGCACGCACTAAGCTTACTAGGAAATTCGTTCGCGCTACTGTAGAATCCTTCGGCTGGTAAGAGTGATGAGTGGGCCCGTGTGCAAGGCATCGTTCAGGTGCTCGTGCGGTCTGGCTGAGGGGCTGGGTGGCTTCTCTTTTGTCGGGACCAGCTCGGTCGCATGGGAGGTAATCACGCACGGACCGCTCGTGGCTGGAGTGAGCTGTGCCGTGGGCAAGAAGGGCTGGCTCCCTTCCTATACAAGCATGCATCTCGTGCTCGTGGCTGCTTATTGAGGGGAAAGCGTAGATTCAATCTGGCCTATACTTAATTGTAATTTTTTTCGACGTTTGCGATCGTAGCGTACACATACGCGCTACTCTAGCCACGATGACAATGTTTACAGTTTACCTTACCCATGCCTGGTACCCTGTCGTCGTCGGCGATTGCCTGCGGGCAGGGGATACGCATACAGTCTGGCCCCGGGTCGGAGGAAGCGGTGAACAGTCCAAATCTAATATACTTTACTTATGGCATCCATCCTATCCGGGATTTGCTTTGCGGGAGGAAAATGGATGCCATGGAGGCGTTTGGCTTTGCTCCGCTGCGCTCCTGCGAGGAAAAGATTGTAAGTTCGGCCCAGTACCGTGCTCGGCTCGCTGGAATGCTCGGCGCTGGGCCCGCCTCAGATGGTCCCCACCCCCCCTCTATCTCAGACTGTATGCGTATCCACTTCCATTGCCTGCGTGCCTAGAATCTTTAGCATCCGAGAGGACAAGACACCATCTTCTTTATGATCTCGTGGTCACGACGCAACCCCAGCCGAGAGGGTGGTGCCGTGTGTGGCATACCTTGTACCATTTCTTGGTGCTGCCGTCTTAGACGAATGGAACGGGCGCCACGATACTTTCTATACGAGTTGCGGCCCCCCCCCACAAAGTTCAGTTAGGATACTCGAGTGCTACAGATCGCAGTGAGCAACGTGCTACATGTACAAACGAACTCAATGCTACGAATGCGTGACGACCAAACAACACCGACCGGGAGGCCTCGAGCTCCTTCTGTGCGAGTGGTGTCCGTGCATGGTCCGCCCCACGTGGACTAAACTGCAGTCCCGTGGACAACTGATCTGGACCGAATGACAACGGATCACTGATGATGCGGGAGGCGACGAGCGGCGCTGTTGTCTTGATGGCACGCGCCATGGATACTGGAGATATGGCCTCGTGAATCACACGAACACAGTGAATACACTTGGAATAAGATGCGCTTAGTTATCGAATTGACCTGGTGTCCGGACTCACACTGCCCACCCGGTCGGTGCTCTGCAACTCAAGCAGCGTGCCTCGCGTCGCCCTCCGGCCAATTGGACAGCAGTACAATCTGGTGTGCTGCACCGAGCCCCCTTCATTGTAGAAGTAGTAACACGCGTCACGATGAATCACATAGTTCCAGTCGCTGGGCACCACTAGTATGGTTCGGTCCGACGGTGCTGCTGCTTGCTAAATCTGTGGTGGCCAGTGACTTGTGCTCGGGTGCGTGCTCATAGGCGTACACTGGTCAAATGGAAATCAAGAACAGATATTGTTGACTTCGCTCTAGCTGTCGTCGGCAAAACGCGCGCTGTACAATGCTAGCCACCCGTCCGAAATGTTAAAACCTAGGCGGATAGCTCCAACCTGAAACATTTCTGCTGAGCCGTTCATTGTGCTAAGTGGCAATGCCCATCAAGCAAGGCGTTCGCTGTATATTCCAGCACAGTGCTACGTAGTTCACACAATAATACTGCGCAGTAAATGTCTGTCTATTGGATCCGATTAGTGTGCGCTCGTGTATCATTGCGTTCTCAGCGACCCCGTCTGCTATAGCTTCCTCAATCTGTGGTGCAGCCTCGAACAACTCGAGGAATGTTTGCTTGGTTCGTCAAGTGCATGCTGGCGAGGCGATGTGAGAAGTTCTCTGGACCTGCACTACTGTTCTCACTGAGAACAGCACTGCAGACCCAGGGTGTTTGGATAGGATCTACAACGAAGGCTACACGTAGAAATTTGACTAGCAAGTTGTATCGAGCAAGTTGTATTAATATCACACTCGTTTGACTAAACAACAAAGAGTCTCAAAATTGGCCCGCTATAATTTTTTTTGAAGATGCTCAATTTGTAGTCCGGGACCAAACTGATTTGAGAGCATCAGTTTTGTAGCACGCAATTTGCATTACAAATTTGAAAACGGTCAATGCCTGTTTTGACGAGTTGACTGCGTATTAATAATTAGATGCATATTTTAAAAGCATAAAAATGAATTGCCTTTAAAAAAAGAAGCTATCGGCCCATATTATTTAGTGTTAATGACGCCTAAGATTGAGCACGCAACTTGCGTATTACAAAGCACAAATCAAATTCTGACTCGATTAAAATAAATCAAGAAGTGGTATATCACCAGGCATTGGCTAATGGGTTATTTTGTGCACAAAAGGATGAAATACCCATTTGAAGAATTGCAGCGGTACCCATTTGAAATCATCCAGAAGCGGATTGAAACCCGAACATCATCCTGTAATACAGCCTCTAGCTCTCTACATCAGCTTATCCGCGTAGGAAACGTGGATTAGGACGCAAAACAAGGTTGGCACGGTCGCTAGCTCACCACAACCAGTCTGTACCCCACTACCTTAGACGGTACTCGTTCCAGTCGACGGGCCTCTTTGACGCTAGGAAAGAGACTGACGGAGTCTTTGACGACGTGGATATGGAGCTCGATGACGCTGAGCAACTCACAGAGGTTACAGACGACGAAGACGAAGAGGCCGAACAAAATGAACCCACTGACCAACACGAATTCGAAGAAAACCGACGCCCAATGGCTCAGCACGATCTCGAGGAGCAGTGCACGGGACGTAGTTTTTCTGTTTTGGTCATTTAGATTCACTAACGACTCATCCAATGTCCTTCTGTCAGAAGCCTACACAACTTCTGCCAGCTTGCTAGCTACTGCTATCAATGCTAGCACATGCGCGACGTGTAGTCGTGCCGTTTCTTGGTAACCGGTCTACATAAAAAAACTAGATCTTGGTCCGTGTGATTTATATCCCCCGAGAGGAAGTTAACCAAATCTAACCGTCGTGGAGGTTGCGTAGGGGGATCCGTCTGCATAATCTGTAACGGGGCATTCCCCGTTACAAAAGCAGGTAGAGTCACATCTCCTTGAAGAGGGATGTGAGCTTACGTTTGGTCCCTCTAGTCCCGTTACATAATCTGTGTGTTTATCCGTGTATCCATCACGATGTTTGCCAAGGCGTCTGCCATCTTGTTAAAAAGTCGCAAATGATGCGTCCATATGGTGGTTTGAAGTCAAACTGCCAGAGTTCTGCAATGGGAATATCAGTCTCACAGATGTGGCGCTATTGGAGGTCGTCGCTTTTGCAGGTGCGAAAGGATCAGTTTGCTATCTCCGACTACGTGAAGCCTTTGCAAGTTACAATGTGCCACCCGCCTGAGTCCAACCAGCAACGAACGGTACTTCACCACGTTGTGCTTGTGAGCTTAGAAATGTAGGATACGCTCGCTATCCACATAATAACTGGTGCAAAATCACTGCCTCCGAGCTGTATCACCACTGAGCCCGACCCACCCGGCCCTGGATTGCCGCGCGATCCTCTGTCGAAGAAGAGTACATTTTGTGCTCGCAGCCTCGATACCGTAAGTTCTCCATCAGTGATCGTTATCGGCATAATGAGCGCCGCATATACCAGTCGGGCAGCCTGGTGCCTTGGAGGTGTTAATCTCTTAGGATGATATAGCCATTAGACAGTAACAGCATAGTCGCTCGTCGTGCCGTATTGCCCAATCGCAGATCTCTACACCTGTTGCGCCGGTGATCTCGGGGCCCCTCTGCCAGGGTGCCAGCTCTCTCCCAGTGAGCTAGTTCCAAACTGATATTCTGTCTCTTAAGCCTCGTATCAGTAGCTACCTCGATATTTAGTTTGTACGCAGTCTCGCTCACTCTATCCTAGGCTTTGATTCCCGCAGGCCTTCCCGCGGTAACGGCACACCGAATGTGTGCTGATGGTACAGCCGCAGGCTGCTGTCAGGCAGCACTCGGGTAGCGTCCGGTCATATCAGCCGGCACCATATCGCTTGGAGGGTCTGCACCACACTAAGTCGCCAGCTAATGTGCAGGATATCATGCGTGTGACTGGGTATTGCATCCCGCTTTGGTTCGTTCAGTGTTGCATACATTAGATAACTAAATCATAAATGCAGCAACAGTTTAATGGACCGTTTCCCGTCGGTTCTGTCAGCCAGATTTTCAGTAAAATATACCATCGCGGCCGGCCCGCATGTTGTCCCGGCAATTGGTGTACAGATGTCCAGAGCTAGCTCATAATAAAAATGAGGTGAAGAGAACTTCACTCACAAGCTCAAATTGAAGCTGACCACCACTCCTTAATTTATCTCCTTCTCTTCCCAGCACCACAACGACAACAATGGGGCCAAGTTAGAACGGGGGGGGGGGGCAATGACACAGCAACAATAAAGCACGGGGACAAGATAGTCATGACGAACTGGGGAAAGATCGTTTTGTGGAGTGGAGGATGGAGGTCTGCACCACAGTGCAGATGTGAGGGAAACTCTGAGGACGAGTATGACACTGTGGGCGACGAGAACGCTGGGAGTGATAGCAGGTCGAGATCGAAGAAATGCATCACGGAGCGAAGAGGCATGTCTGCGCTACACGCGCTACAGAAGGATGACGATGAGCCCGAAGACGAAAGCATGCCAAGCTCGAAGGGCAAGAACTCATCAAGTTCCAAGGACAACAGGAAGTCACATTCCATAGACAAGGATGACAAGCAAGAACAACGCAACTTCGAAGGCGAAGAGCAAAGAAATTCAAATGAGGTCGACCAACCGGATCTCAACGAGTCTGACATGATGGCGCTCCTCACTCTCATCGTTTCTCTCCACTGTCGCAGCGACTGCAATACCGTTCGACTCTTCGAGAAAATCACATTTAGCCACCGATCTAGCCACCATCTAGGTCTGTCGGGGGGGGGGGGGGGGGGCTGGCAGAAGCAAAAGCTGTCGTGTTGGCCATATATAAAATATGTTTTATGAACATATTTACAAAATCTGAGCTTAATCTGACTGACAGAACCTACGGGAAACAGTCCAATGTTTTGTTCTCACCATTTACACAGACTTAAGCGTATTATTGCATCCTTCAATTTTACTTTGTTTATATAATTTGTGGATACGATAAGGTGGAAATCTCGGTAATTTATAAATGGACCATCACCGAAGTAATTCCAACATTTAATAATACTATAAAAATATAATTTTATGGAGTGTGCTAGAATATAGCTAAATGGGGGTCAAGTTGAAGGCAACTTCAACCGAAATAACTGCTGGATCAAAGTTCCTTGGAAATAGGTAATATATATCCTATTGACCGCATGAGGCTACTTTGTTAAAACCAAAAATCAACAGTAAAACAAAAGTGCTCTAGATGCGGATATATCAATGAAAGAAGGGTCGGACATCTTTCATAAAGTTAAAACTCGAGTTTCTTCGTTGCCGTAGATGCAGGACGTATGTAAGGCATAGGACGCTGCAGAGCAAGGTGGGTGCGCATACGACCTGCGGGCGACGTTCATATCAACGGCGCTGCTAGACGTTCATCACGCCGCGTCTGGTAAGCCTTCTGAGATCGTGCACGCTTTCTCCCTTGATTCGTCGGCCATAAACTGGTAGCGGGCTAGGAAGGAATGGTAGCGTACGTAGGCGTCGTTGGGGAGTGACATGTAGCTCGCATGGTAGTTGGTTAAGGCGAAACCGATTCGGGCATTCATGTCATAACGAACCTCGCTCAACTTGTAGGTCACGTACATGGCCTTCCACAACATGCGTACTCGCCCAAAAACGTTCTCTACCATCACTCGATTCGATGAGACGAGACGATTGCCCGCCACGCCTTGATAGCTAAGCTTGGCTCCGCGCGGCTTCCTCTAGGGTTGGACAGTCCGGAGGTTACCTTCCTGCACCTTGATACCATTTATCAACGAGTACACCCCACTGGATAAGATGCTGAGCGGCATCCTCTCCACTGGCGTCAATCTCGAGCTCCTCCATACCCTTTTGCAGCAACTTCATATGAACAGCCTTGCGATAGAGAAACAGGGTCACGTCAGGCTTGGAGCCGGGCTCATGAGATGAGAGATCGATGGTTACATCCGGGTACGCTATCGAATACTCGAGTTTGTATCTATACAGCTTGCATTTCCGCTGAAGTACGTGTTTTGCTCTGCGAATTGGCCACTGGGGCGATACGTAAGTTGAAACTTGGCATCGGTTGCGTATAGGGCGTAGGGATAGTTGCGAAATGTGTTTTCTGTTTTCGCGCTGCTCGATCACTGGTTTGACAAATGCCTTGAATAGAATGGGTGCAATTACCGTCAAAAGCTTGTAGAGCATCTTCTCCAAAGTGTTGGAGTTTAGACCAAAGTCGATAGCGTCCTTGTCTTATGTGTCATAACGTTTTAAGATCACCGGTGCCATGAACGAAGCATCCTTCGCCGTTGCCTTGCTCTTTCCCCCCGTCCCTGATTCCATGCGGCGTACAAGTCCCCCTCCACAATCGCCCACAGTACGCCAAATTCAGCTTGTGAGAAATTCATCATCATTTTCAGCACTCGATGTCCACCTTGTAGGTAGAACGAATCCATGACCGGAGTCTCAGACTTCACGATCTCAACCTTGATGTAGTCCACGTAGGCGCCAAACGCCTGGGCGCTCAGCTACAGCTTTTCATCCTCGTCTTGTTACAGCAGGCGCAGCCTTGCGACCACATTCGCCGTCTCCATGGCGATTTCCGAACTGAGGTGCTTTTTGCATGCTACGAAGTTGGTGTGGGCTGAACACGATTCAACACTTGGTTGGATAGTAGTTAAGAGGCTGTTGATTGAGTTTTTCATCATGTACTGGTCTCCATAATATTTGATGGTACCCATGATTTGTTGCTGTCTGGTTTGGCCTATTGTCAGCCTATCTCCGTGACTAACGGAATCTCACGATCGGCTTAGCACGTGTTGTAACTAACTAACTAACTAACTATTGGGTTTAAGATGGATAGCCGTAAACTGTACTTCCCATGTTTATCCTCAGTAGTTCTATTGTATCCAACTGATCCCAAACACCCGATGGAACTACAGATAGTGTCAAATTGAAAATGTCCTGGACGTGCGCTTGTAGTTCTCCTAGGCCGAGGGAAGCCCATGCTACGAAGAAGACCAGCCATAGTTGAACCACGGCGGGACAAGTCCAGAACGAATGAGAGATGCCAACTTGACGACTTTGGCATTCCTCTATGGGACAACCGGGGCATCGATGTGTAGCATCACAGGAAGAAAAGGCGCGAAGCATCAATCTGTGTAAAATTGTTCTCCCCACACTGTGGCGCCATGAATTGGTCGGAGATCGACCCAATCAAGTTGAGATAAAGCTGCATCTATAATGGCGTTTTCTGTCTTCCAAGCAGAAGCACGCCTCTCCAAGTCAGTTCTCCATGCCGATGAGAAATCGCTGATACCGCGCGTTTGTAGTCTTTGCGCATCGGTTGGCTGGTGTGGCCTCCTGCCCATAGCGTAACCACTCTGTCAAAAGCAGAGTGGAGGTGTACCTTGTGAAGTTTACATTTCCAGCGATCTCCTTAACACATTTTACCGCTTCCAGGCGGGAGGAATTATCAACCCTGCGTGGTGTCGTAGCCAAATAAAACGGTCTGGACACTGTTAGAGGCGCATGCTACTAAGCTGCAAGATCAATTCGAGATCACAACCAAGTAGGAGGTCTGTACCCAATGCATTAGGCCCATTCACATATACGACAAGAAAAATGACGTTCGCAAACGCATCGAGCAGCATTCTGACGTGTCGCTTGGATGTACCTGGGAAAAAGCGCGCTATCTGCGTTTGCTGTTGGGCTTGCGATCATTGCACCGGGGACTCGTACTGGCGAGGGGGATTTCAGCACATTGAAACGGGCGCCGGGGCAACATTGTGGTCGTCTCAGCAACTACGCCGTGGCAGATGAATAACAAGCCAGCAAAAGTTTGACCTAATTGTGTTAACGAACATGGGCCAGAAGAACCAAACGACCGAAGCAGCAGATTAAGGTGAGCTTATGAGCTCCATCCAGCTGGTGTGTCCATGAAACGCTGTAGTATGCCGGCATGCATTCTTCCCTTCATTGCTAGTACCCGTTCATAGGTGTCTAGCCATCTTGATACATATATCTTACAATTCATCTTTGGGGGTTTTCATGGGTGCCCAATTTAGTTCAAATGGGTACTGTTTTCAAAATACCATTAGCCGATGCCGTTGGAAATTTACGCGGCTTCACTCAAGCAGATGGGTCATGTTTGGGGCCCCCCTCGCACTAAAACAGCACTAGGTTGTAAAATGTAGGCTCCAGTACCTCTTAGTCTAAGAGGTTAGACATCTAGAGTTAGACGCAAATCAGAAGAAACGCTTTGCTTCGATACGAATACCACATATACAGCTAAATCTACGCCTGTGATCGACTTAATCAAACATATACTACATGTATGATCAATGAACAAGATAATCAATATTTCCAATAGAGGCACAGTTACGGAGTTCCCGTTTGTACAGTAGCTTTGCACAATGTACTACACAAACGACAACTCGTAGCTTTGTACAATGCAGCTACGTGTTGATATTGAGAGGCTCAATCAAAGCAAAGTAATTGTCCGCTTCTCACAGCGAATGCGCCCAGCATGTGAAGGGCCCTCCTCACTCACTGATAAACCAATACACAAAAGCCTGGCATTTGAACTCCTCCGGCTTCTTGTCGGCCTAGGCTTCAAACTGGGAGACCTCAATTTCAGTCTCCTGGAATCCCCATATCGGATACATTCACCACGAAGCAAGCTTTGGGGCCAAATCTTTGATAGCAGCGTTTGGACTTGTACTACGCGCTAGAGACCACTTAAAAGGGTCGGGCTGCGCCCCCACAAATAAGGGTGGTAGTGATGCGTTCGTTACTGCAACACTGTCGATACTCTGGACCCAGTGACAATCTTAGCGGAGATGGCTACCACAATTCGGTGCACAGACTTGTGTACAACTTGTACGCATCTGATACGCAACGTCCATGGAACTGAATCATGAATGCGTCCATACCGGCTCGATGCAGGTTGGCTGCCCCCCTCCTCCCCCCCACCCACTCTGCTCTGAGCGAGTGCGTGACGAAGCGGGCTGGGCCTCCACCGTAGCGCGCGCGTTGCTCTGAATTGTTCTTGACACTCAGGTCGCTAGCATGTAACCAAAACTCCCATGGACGTCGAGAAGCGTCGCGGCAGACCTTCCCTTTACCAAGCACGGAACAGGGCTCCGAAAATGGGGTAGATAACGCGATGTTCTGAGCATGATAGCATCCGTATCACGCGTTTTCCAATTTGGTTTGTCTGGCAACTGCGCAAACGGATGTAAACTGCTATAGCTGCGCTGGGGTCTGCGTCCGCGGCGTCATTTGTGTTGGGCACGACAACGCCGTCGCCCTTGAGCATGAACCAGCGGAACGTTGGGCTTGTGATAACCATGATCTCAGATCTCTGCAAGGAAGAACTCCAGACATAACACCCCCTCTCCCAAAACGCTTGGTCTACGTAATCGTTGGGGTCGAGCGTGTGGAACCACGTTTCTGATATGTAGACTGTCTCGGACTGATCAGACGAGCAACACCACGAAGGACCATGCGGACCTGTGGATGAAATTTTATCTCGCTGTTGCATAAGGTCGCGAATGCCGAATATATATATATTGATAGTGGAGCTGCGAAAGGGGCGCTTGGACCAGAAGCAGTGCAGCGAGCTGTTAAAGATACACTTGGATTTGTGCTGGATGTAGTCTGTCACGGAGAAATCAAGTGCCAGCTAATGCCCCTACGAGTCGACCAGCGCTTCCAGTAGGCGAAATCACTTGTGTACTTCTTGAAGAAGGAATCCACCACGGAGAGCCAGAGGTCGCAAACGGGTAACAGTGTAACGGGGTTACTCGTACAAGTGGCTACATCACTTGTAACCTAACAGAAGTGGCTTCTGTTAGAAGTTAGTTACCTTCTTCCTTGGTGTGAGGCACACCAATGGCTACATTTAGGCGGACGACTGGTCCGCATACATTTAGAGATCTCATTGGTANACGAATAAGCAAACAAAATACAGTTCTCAATTTCACCTAAAGTGTTTATTATTATCTTTAATCTAGCTTTAATTATACTTGCGGGGCGCAAGTATAATAAAGTTAAGTTTAAGAAACCTACGCTTCCTCATACACGTGCGCGCACGTGTAAGCTTAAGAATTTGGGCTAAGTAGGCCCATTACAAACCGCACCCGAACGATCAGACTTTGACCGTGAATGGGTACGGTTAACCGAAACCTATCCATCATTAGGAAATGGACGGGGACGGACAATCGAAATAGTCAAGCGGTTGATTGTGGATAATCGAACCCACCCAGCGAATTAAAGATAACTTTTTATTTTTTATTTTAAACAATTATAATCTACCTCCAGCCTAAAGCAATTACATGTCCTTGTGCTCTCGCATGTCTTGTTGGTTTCCAGTTGGCTGCTTTCCGCTCCTTCACAACTTCTCTCGTATATATCTCGATTATCCCTTTGATGGGGCGTTTGTGAGGCGTTCGGTATTGATCCTGATTCAACAGGCGGCTGGGCGAGTTGCTGTCTGATTGCAGTTTCTGGTGTTGATCCCGATTCTACTGGAGGTGGGTTTACGGAATGAAGTGATGATTGCTGGTGTTGCCTATTGCAGCAAATGCTCTACTCAAGCTGGTGAAAATTGCTTTGGTGGTTGCGTTATGCTGTTAACATTACGCCAGACATTGTTGTCGTGATATTCGCTTCGACAGGATATCACGCGTGGCCTCAACGATCCCACCTGGCTACCAGCTAGGACATGAATTCGTTTTGATTCGTTCTGGTACATCGAACTGTACATGTAGAAATACAGCCAAGTTGCTGCCTCTCGGGTAATAGGCTTCAATTCACGAATTATCGGTTAGCCGAAACCATTGTTTTGGACAGCCACGGTCATCCAACTGAACCCAGCGGTTGGCCGCGGCCATCCTTAACCTCGCAGCAAAGGCTCACGGTCGGGTACGGTCATCCGCAACCTGGTGTTTGCGACCTCTCCGGTAGAGCTCGCAGGGATGTCGTGTCCAGCGCACTCAAGCTCGGCAATGCTGGGTAGGGTCGAGGCCTGTGTCTGGCCGCAAGGTAGCTTACTGGGTAGATGACAACACGAAGCGTTCTTCTCGGGTCAGGAACATGTGCCTGTCATCCTATTCGATGCCGGAGATATGGGAGCCAGAAATCCGTAGAGCAAATTGGTGCGCCCATAAACTCAGGAGAAGGATCGACCATAAAACGCGTGTACCATCAGAGCTGGTGACTTGACAATTGTGGACGGTGGTATGGCAACGGCCAATCCTGAGGTGTCGAGCAGGAGGCCAAATGCCTGCTGACAGTTGCTCTAGGGCGTGAATTTGCCATCGTTCACGGCGGCGGGGTCTATGATCGTTGTCACCCCAAAGTGAAGCGAATGGTCAATGACGACGCAGCGCGTACCATGTCTCAGAAACTGTGTTCATGTCGTCGTCCCCCCAATGGTAGTTATAGATACCACTGATGGCTGCAGCCGGCGTGTTGCTGAGAATGAATGACACCACGCCGCTCAAGACGCAAAATATATCGACAGGTTCTGCCCAGCCGAAGGCTGCAGATAAGCCGATGATGGTCGCGTTGTCTTCGGGAATGTAGCTAGCAAACATATGCTCGCTTTCGAAGTGAGTACATATGTTACGGTAGGCAGTGGCGAAGTTTCCGGCCACAAATTTCACGTCGTGGAAGGGGGTCCGCGTGCTTGCATCGAAGGTTCATGAGCAATGCTGGAGCAGTGCTCAAAGGCAGGCCTAGGCGTGTCATCGTGATGATCGTTCTCGGGGAAAGAGAGATGGTGTATCAATACGGGAGGCGTCATCATCTTTTTCGATGACGCTGAATGGGCTCGTGACGATTTCTGGTCAAATGCCGATAATGTCAGCGTCGACGACAAGGCAGCGGAAAATATCATGTTCCTTCCAGATGGGATTTATGAGGATGATGATCTGCTCGGACACCGAGGGGTGTTTCGAGGAAACCGTTGCTGTCTGGGTAGGGACTTGTGGCGTCGAGCACGGACGCATTCCGCGGGTATACGGATGAAGCCTTCCACGCTAGAGTAGCAACAAATAGGTGCCACAGGGTCACCTGAACAAGAGCATATTTGGGCAATAGGTGTCCGCCGCCTGTCGCCCGATGAGTCCCACGAACACTTTGACCATTGGCCGTGCTCGCCGTACGTACTTTGACATTGCGGATTGGAGCGACTTATTGAGCGTAAAGGCCTTGTCGCAAGATTTGGACTTCTCGACTTGAAGGGCTGACGGGAAGTCGACACACCTGGCAAAAAGCGGTGGCGATTGATGCCTGCCTGGCAGACTCCCATAGTTGATGGCGCCTGGACCCGGCCGTGTTCGACACGAGTATGACGTGAGAAGACGAGGTTAGTAGCAATAGCTGACAGAGTGGACCACCATCTACGGCATGAGCTGGACAGTCGGGTCTCTCATCAGCAAGTGCTGACCGCGTGGATGGCGACGAGTACTCCTGTCGGCATGACCTGCGCTGGGCTTTTCACCGGCAAGTGCTAAGACCGTGTCAGGCACAGCTACCGGCTGTAGCAGATGGAACTCCTCCATGGAACCGCCTGGACTACTGGGGCCCTCATCGGCAAGTGCGGACCACGGAATTATCAACGAGCATGCCTCAATGACATAACCTACGCTGAACGCGTTGAGTTTCTCGCCGGCAGGTAATAGAGTTGTGCACGATATTGATACTCGAGGAAGCCGTAGGTGCGGCGGTGGCATGGATCCAGTTGCAAGTATCGGTAACGTCATCGACCGGTGACCGAAGCATAGCGAGCGCAAAGCACGATTCACTGTGACTCAGAGTATGATGGAGTGCATTCGAATTATGACTGAGCTAGGGAGTACGAAGTGATGATACAACAGCGATAACTTTTCCTCGTCAAGCACGGCGCCGCGAGACGGCACCACTGCCAAAGCGGTGAACTCGGCCAGCACCGAAGGAAATCTGCCCTGTTACGTGTGTGTGCGATCACTAGAGACGTATCTATCCCGAGTGCCTCTGGTGCGCATACTCCCAGCAAACCCGTTAAGCACGGCTCGAGTCCTTCGGCGTTGCCAGGTATTAGCGCTCGGATATTAGTGGGGATACCACCTGGAGGTTCTGGAGCGGAGCTCGCAATGGATGCGGTGATGCCTTGAAAGCGGTCGTCAAGGTTGGACGGGTTGCACGTGACTGGGCGGAGTCACCGGGTGTGGCGGGCTGCTGCACCTGCCCATGGTGTGCCATCACTCAGGACCCGGGGCTGAACTCAATGCGAGCCACTGCCGCGGAAAACCCACGCAACCAGAATGGCGAATCATTCGATAGGAGGCACCAAGTAATTAATTGAGCTCGTGGAGGGTGTGCTGGACGCGACGTGGGGTATCCGTTGGGCAGCGTTCATGTGGTCAACGACGATGCCGCGGACGTGGTAGAGAGCATACGCCATGTTCTTTTTCGTACCATGGAGCATTGGCGACGGTTATCAACCCCAGGACGGTGCTGATAAGATGATAGTAGGTTGCACATACTGATGGGGCTGGCAGAGCCGCAGTCCACGTTAAAATCCACGTCTGTTGATCCGGCGAGCAGCAGGGGCTCGGGGTCCGCACGGCGAAAATTCATGATGGACACTCTAAAGCGGCAGAACCGGGCCTCATGCATTGCCGCGGGAATGATCGGCGAGGCAAGGAACATGAGACACACCACCATGCGCCAGCGCAGAACACACGACAACGGGGTACAGTGCCTCCCCTCGGGCGACAACATGTACGGCTAGAGCTCGATGCGTCTCACGTGTCCGATACGCCGGGGGGGGGGGTAAGTGCTCAGCTCGAAGCTCCCGGATCACGTTAGGTGGGAGAACAAATTCACGGTAGTTAGGCGCCGACTATGGCGTGGCATCCTGTGGGGCGGCTCAAAACGGGTTGAGATGCTACTTGCGGATCGGGGTGGAATTGGCTCAGAAAATTCGTCAGGCTGAATGCCCCCCTCACACACACACGACCACGGGTTTGTCCGGTGGACGCACGTGTGGTATGGGGGCCACCTTTGCTGTGGAGCTTGCAGTCGTGTACCCGAGTGCCGATGGTTCCACGGATGCGAGTTGTGGAGAATCTTGAGCCATCATCAAACGCCAGAGCCGAGGGTGGTGTATTTTGTAATATAATCTCATGCGAAGCCGATAAATTCCCCGCATGTCGCATGTGTCAACCCCCTCAGATATAATAC
The DNA here is from genome assembly GCA_001314375.1 of Phytophthora podocarpi. Taxonomy (NCBI): domain Eukaryota; phylum Oomycota; class Peronosporomycetes; order Peronosporales; family Peronosporaceae; genus Phytophthora; species Phytophthora podocarpi. The sequence continues at coordinate 17,053 of LGSN01001112.1, forward strand.
GCAATATGTTAGCCAATAGAGAACGTGTGTGTGTTGCGCGAAGGTGACGCCTAGCTGTGCGAGGGCAAATCGTTGATGAAAGGGCTGTGTTCGTCTTGATTACCTAGATGGAAGATGGCTACTGCAGTTTGATCTATTCTTCTTATGATGCTGTATCCGTGTCTGATGCATGAAGAGCCACTTCCGCTAATCTTGGAAAATGTATGTGAACCTGATTTCGAACGTTACACTGCCCAACACACTCGCACTACCTTGTTTTGTTTTTGTATAGGGATTTGACGAGGCGTTTTGTCTTGAAGAGCTCGCCTCTTCACTGAGTCTCGACATCCTTGCCCCGACGTCCCACCGGACAACGTTTGTTTTTGATACGAGTTGATTGTAAAATATACTTTGGTCCTTGTGCAGCGGTCTTTGTGCTCTGCTTGACTTTTGATGCTTCCGCCCGTTGGGTGGTTCGACAAGCGTTGAGAGCTGATAAATCCTTCACGCGCACTTTTCGACGTTCCTCCAGCTCCCGTTAAAAATTCTTCTTCTCAAACTTCATTCATTCAGCTTCCAATTTCTCCGTAAATAGGTGTAAGCGATGAGATTCTATATCTTGGACGCGCTTGACTTTCAGCTCCGAGTGGGTGCTAAATGCTTCCTTCATTTTGGTGCTGGCCAGAAGAACCCCTTCGGCCATCGCAAGGGTGGCGAAGGAGCCACAAGAACGTGCCTTCACGTGGGGTACCACCAGATTCTTTGCATAAACGACAACATTAACGCACTCCATGACGGCCACATTCTCGCGGTCTTCTGATCGTCGAGTGTTAGCCACCAGTCTTCGGGAGAACAGAGGTCCGGTCTTCACTGTGCGACCAATATATCGGTATCCGCTCTTGTTCGCATGCATGTCGCCGATCCGTGGATTCGATGTCACAGCGTCTTTCAAGTGACATCGGGGAACGTCTTGGCGGCTTTGTGAATAGACATGCCGTGCAGCACGGCGACCACAGCCTGCTCCCACGGAGGTTCATTCTCGTCCATTGAATTTGGTCACAGTTCCGCTGTTTGTGGAGCAACTTGCGACCTGAAAACTGAGGCGAACTCAGCGCGACTTTCCCTCACCATGGGCGCGATCTTGTGGCTGACTCTGACGTGCAACAAACTCAAAATTGCGCGCGAAAACGCCGTCTTTTCTTTGGGAAATCTTGAGGGTTGAATTAAGGCTTTTCAATTTGTCACTCCTTGGCATTTTGATCAAGGAATGTGGACTCAGGCTTATCATCTTATCCAAATCGTCGATTTCGACGGAAGGGAATCGAGTCGTTCAAATTCCTTAGGTACGACCTTTACAATCATATATACTATCAACACATCCTCCGTATTCGTTCAAATTTGAACTATTGGAAACATGTAATAATTGATATTCCGGTTTAATTTAGTTTTAGAGATGAGCAAGGAATGAGACTGACGAAGGGAGATCACTCACCGCCTGAAGGAATAAGCCTCTGGAGGTGCATTCCGTTAAATAGCATTTATCCATGTCACGCACTATAAATACTTCTCTGGCCCACTTAAGAATCAACACTTCGGTTTTAACCTCATTTTGGTGTCGTACACACATTCGCTTACGATTGGATATAAACGTGTTTTAGAGTTGGTGATTGGATGACATAATTGCGATGTGCATCCAACAAGGTAAAAGGCCTAAAAAAACTTCAAATATTTTCCTACACATAGCGTCTCCCAGCGACTCTATACAATCGAGCTATGTACACGTAGGCAATTATCTCCAGATTACGGTGATATCTCTCAAAGTTAATATCGCATAAAAATTGACCCATTTCAGAAAAAAACTAATTTAATCCAAAATGATCTTCAGCGAGGAAGATATAACTTATTGTTTGAGCTCCAGAAAAATAGTCAATAGCATTACAAAATGAGGCTGAAACTCAGCTTTATTTTACGGTATGGGTTGACCCCAGCCCCCCCCCCAAAAAAAAAAAAAGGTTTTCAAATTTGTAATGCAAATTGCGTGCTACAAAACTGATGCTCTCAAATCAG
>LGSN01001113.1:0-14414 GCA_001314375.1 Phytophthora podocarpi
GTGCTCACCAAAGCACGATCCACCACGGATCGCACGGTACCCTGTCCCTCGGGAGTCGACATGTCTGGGTCGGGGGGCGGAGTAATCGCAGCACTCTGCACACCCGGCACCGAACTTGCCGAAGGACCTTCCGTCGCCGTAGTGTACGTGCCTGCTGTTGAGCAGGGTCGTCTCTCTCTCCTATGGTCGTCAAGAACACTTCACCGAGGGCATCACCTACCCAGCATCTGGGTCTTCACCTTGGCCTTGCGAATACATAGCTTCGTTACTAAGAGTCCCGCCTATCGAGGCGACTCTGTAACTTGCCCGTAGACGACTTCACGCGCCTTGTTCCCAGCGAGACCTTCTCGAACAAGCAGCTACCCTGCTTCTCCATCAAATGTCGCGCACCATCCCTTGCAGCGGGGTCGGGTAGCTGCGGGCTCTTAATAAAGAGTACAGTCAGCGCTCGGAGTCGGNCCCTCCTTACGAACGACGAGGATCCTCGGCCAGCCTCGCGCCATCAAATACCGAAACCGGGGTACATTAGGCACTGTTGCCATTTCCCAGTGTACCCATTCCCTCTCGACCTTGGGCCGTTGCCTCTCGAAGCGGCGCTTGCTTGGGTCCGACATGACCTTGATCCTTCATCCGATGGAGGCCTAGCACGGTGCCTTCCCACCCGGATGCGGGAAAGTCGGTACAGTACGCTTCGAGCATCCAGGGCGAACAAATCGGCAACCTTCGCGATCTTCTTCAGACGCCTCGGGGGAAAGCGATCCACATCACCATTCAGAAATTCCTTAATCTCCGACAAATATTCATCGCGGTCTTGGTGTGCAGTCAGAACTGTCATTACCTGCGCGGCCGGTGGAAGTGGCGCAGATTCAGGGCCCGGCACAGCATGCTCGGGATTATCTTTAGGGATGTTACTCGAATCACTTCATTCGCGTTCATGCTTCTCATCCCGAATCACCGCCGGGGACTTCACCAACTGCTCACGAATTTTCAAAACCAGCTCCAGGTGCTTGCGCTCGGACTCGTCTTGAACAACCCAAGATTCACCTAGCGCCAACGTTTTTGAGGTCAGGTAATCAGCGGCCTGGTTGTAATCCCGCTTGACATATACCAGCCTGTACGTCCTGAATTTATCCTTCAGCACTTCGCATTCCGCCAGGCTTCGTTGGAGATTAAGTTGGTTACAATTAACCAGCCCTTGTACCTGTTGGATGGCGGTTCTTGAGTCGCCAACCGCCGCTAGATCGGAAATATCCCGTTCTAGAGCCATAGCCAAGCCTTTCAGCAAACCGTAATACTCGGCGTCATTTACCGTGACTCCGTCCAGGATGTATCCGCGTGCGTCCAGGACCGTCCACTCGGGTAGCTGCCACAGTATGCAACCACAGCTGCCCTTCCTAGTGGAGGTTTTAGCGGCTCCATCGAAACTCAAGACGATTCCAGTGTAGTCCGCCTCTAGCATCTCAATACGCACGACTGGTGGAGCTTTTACACGTCCCTTGGTCGGGATTAAAGCCTCAGCGATTTCATCCAAGTGTTCTCGAGGTGTAATCCCGCACCTAGAATCGCCGCAAGTCCATCTTCATCACGCTGGACCTTTCGGATCTCCAAATCATAATGTGACAGGGCGGCGCCCCAGGGCACCGTCGGTCCGTCCGCAGTTTTCGATTTGATTACCCACTTCAGGACGGAGTACCGGGTGTACACAATCAACGGACATCTTTCGACAAGTGTCTTGAAAACTTGGAGCACTCGGATTACCACAATGACTTCCTTTTCCGCAATGTGGTATCGAAGTTCCGCGTCATTTAGGACACGCCCCACGAAGCGGACAGGCTGAATGAGACCATTATGTTCTTGACGGAGAACAGCGCAAGCCGCTCACTGATTGGCATGTGGAATAATCACAAATGATTTAGTCCGATCGGGATGCCACAGCATGGGGGTTGACACAATCTTTCGTTTCAAAATGTCAAAAGCATCTTTTGCCCGAGACAAGTCTCTCCCAGCCCGAACCTGATTATCTGTCAGCTCGTACAAGACTGCAGTAACCACAGGAAAATTTTCGATGAACTTGTGGTAATAATTGAGACTGCCCAAGAACGATTGGACTCCCTTCAGGGTGGTCCAGAACGGCACATCTTGAATTCCTTTGGCGATCTTCGGGGTAGCTCGAATTCCCTCAGCACCGATCTCGTAGGACAGGTACGGGATAGTCCGCTTTCCGAATTCGCACTTCACCGAGATGTTCCAATAACGCAACCGGTAGAGTAACGCATCCAAGTCGTCGCAAAGTTGATCCCAGGTCGTGCTCCCGTGAGCGATGTCATCGATATAAGAACTGCGCCCCAGAGCTGGACCCATTTGGGGAGGTGCCGCGATATTCCGTTTAAACACCGTCATCTGCTCCGTTAGCGTGGGCGAATGTCGTCCGGGGTGAGTCCGCCCCGAATCATCTTTGGTAGAGCCCAATTCAGAATCTCTCGGCTCGTAAGGATCCAACTCCAGGTAATCCAAGACGTCTTGGTCCACAAGGGTTTCTTCTTCGGGTGCCAGTCGGACAAATCCCCACAAACAGTTGTCGATCATGTGCTGGTAAAATAAGTGGTGCATTTTTCAGCCCAAATGACATACGCACCCCTTGGAAATGTCCGAATGGACAAACGAATGTCGAGATCCACTTGGCCCGCTCGGTAATCCGGATTGCCAAACTCCGCTTGCCATATCCAAGCTCATAAACCACATCGCACCTTCAAATCCAATCAGCACGTCGTCAATCAGGGGAAGGGGGTAGTTGGAAAGCTGAAGGAAGCCGTTCACAACTCGGTAATCAATACACATCCTGATATCGACACCATTCTTCTTAAGAACGATCACGATCAGCGAGGCCCATGGTGACTCGGAGTGCTCTATCAATCCAGTTTCCAACACCTTCTTCAGCAACTCATACACCTTGATCGCGAGGTGTGGAGCGATCGACCGGGGACGTTGAGCGACTGACTTAGCCTCACCAACATCTAGGTCACAAACCACACCGCGGGCAGGTGCTGGAGCAGCATTTCGGTCGCCTAAGAAGATAGACCGATTGTATTTTAGGATACCCTTGAGCCGGTGATCTTCAGCAGCAGTACTCTCTTCGGGCTCACCTACCTCAGCATTGTCGAGGTCACCTTCCGGTATTAGGTCTTGCAATTCGGGTAGCAGAGCTAGTTGGTCCTTCAATTGTGCCATCAACTCGCTTCCTTCATGGATATACACCGCGGGATCTAGGTCAAGTTCTTCAGCGTTCACTTGCATACAACGGGCATATTCCAGCTCAAGCAACCTGACTGGCGTGCTCGGCATTGCTGTGATCGCCATATCAGCTTCTAGATCGTTCATCTCCGGTGTACTCGAGACTAACTTTTCCTTGCGTTTCAGATCGGAGTCAGCGCTGTCCTTGTTTCCATCATCTCCTGCGTCTAGTTCACGGGGTGAACCCGCTTTAAGCGCGTTCGGACAGGCACCACTCCCTTCAGCCTCACGCCTGGTCTCAATGTTTTCTTCAACCGAAGATTCCTGAATGTGGTCTCTGGCCGTCTTTGCTCGCGACGTACTCTGATCCGGCACTAAACATTCCCGAATGACCTCCTCCGGTTGCTCCGAGATGGTGACCAGTAATGGTCGAGCCTTCTTTTGTAGCTGCACCATGCTGACTTCTCCTGTCTTCAACCGAGGTCTCAGTAACAGCTTCGTCGGCCACTGGTACTTGTGAGTCTGGACAGCAGGTGGTTCCGCATCTCGGAGCATCTGCGTGAAGCGTTCCGCCCGCACCCTAGCCTGAGCCGAAACGGTATTCTCGTAAACGAGCTGTTGCCAATCCTGGTAGCGCCTCAGTCTGGGACGCACAAAACGTCCTGCACTTGGGAGAATCCGTACCCCATGATCCGTGTTCGAAAATCAATCCATAAGTCTCTGTTTTAGATATTCGCAACTCTCACCGCCGTACAAGATCTGAGTCACCCAACGGTCACCTCGGCCCGCCCAGACTACATCACTTTTAGGATCACTTCGGCCATACTGAATCCGAACACTTGCATGTTCTCCGGGCGTAGATGTAGATCGTGAGGGGCGGAGTTCGGGATATCCAAACCTTGGTGCCTCCGAATGACTTCTCCATACATGAGTACCGACTCCTCATCCGGAAGTAACACAAGCTCTTCCCGGATGCATAATCGCACACTAGCACTGAACATGAAATCTATGCCTAGTAGGACGTCGACACCTTCACCAATGTTCGTCACCCATAAATTGAAGGCGTATACGACGCGATGACCTAGAGTCACCTTGACTTGAGCACTCGCAGTGATATATGTGGGGACGCCTCCTAGACCGGACACCTTGATCTGCTTGTGTGAGCTTAACTTCAGTTTGAGCGTACGCACAAGGTCCAAGCTGATCATGCTCACAGTTGCTCCAGTGTCCAAGAGGATCTGCATCATGACATTATTCACCGCACCATGAACCACAGCAACACGACACTTTCCTTCATCTGGATCGTGTTCGCCCCACCAACCATACCGTTCTCCCGGGCTCAGCCTGAATTCGGCTGGGCCTTCGGGTTCCGCAGGCAATGATGGTCGTGGAAACTACAAGTCACCACCCTCGGGTGTCCCAAGGTTTTCATAAATCAGAGAAGGCATGCATTGTTGGTTATCTCGGGTCTTGGTCCTCAATTCCGGGCCGACATACACTAAGACACACAATTCTGAGGGTTTTCTCTGCCCGACGCGTATCAAATCCTCATTCGGCGGGATTAGTGGTTTAGCTGTGCTCCCTTAGAATTGGCCTCACCATCCAGGATGGCCTCACGGATGTGGCTAGGCAGGTCAGTTAGGCCTCCTTGGCGAACCAGTTTCTTGATCTCTTGGAAGGCTTTCCAGTCCTCGCGTCGTCCTTCATGATACAGCTCACACTTCTTGCAAGGCTTCACTTCATATCGTTAGATCGGGTGTTCGCGGCGGTGGCAGTGGCCACAGATCAATTTTTGCCAAACAATTATCGGGTCGATGTCCCCACTTTCCACAGTCTTCGCAGAACTCGTTCCGATTCGGGTTGTTCCGAGGCGGATAAGGCGGGTAATGTGGCAGTGGGGGCTGCCTGAGCGCCTGCGGTCCTCCATCGGGGCCGGGCGTCTGGCCTGCCAGCCCACATTCTCCATCACTCGGTACACTTCGTGCATAAGTTCTTCCTTGGTCACCATGAGGGCATCTTGGGATACATTCGACGTGCTCCCCTCTTGGTCACCCTTATCCAACGCGTGCAGATATCAGCCATCTCGGATCTGAAGGAGTTCACTGGGAAAGATCAAGATGAAGATCGGGCAAGAGGGTGGATCAGCAAGGTTAAGTCCGCATTCTTGCGTGATCAGGCCTTCGACGAAGAAAAGTGTTTGACATTCGGAGATCTGCTGACAGGACCTGCGCTGAACTGGTATCGTCAGTTGAGCTGAAAAACGCGAAATATGTTGAGCGATCTACTCCGCAGCTTCCAGACTCAATACTGCAGTATCGGCGTCTCAGTCGCGAGGTAATACTACCATACACGCAAGAGATCGAACGAGACCCCGCTAGGATACCTTTACCGACTGAACGTAGCGGGCTTGCGAGCAAGGTTGAAGGTCAAGGATGGTGGAGCGAAGGAACGCCGAGAACATGTCGACCACTTCATCGAGACACTTGGAGATCAAGACCTAGCCGATCAATTGACGTTGCTGCGACTGGCAGATGCTGACGAGCTAGAGGAGATCCTACGGGCCCGTGAAAGGGCCAAAAGTCGACTGAAGAAATCAGCCTTTGGATCCAACAAATACCGACAGAAGGTAGCCGCGCCGACTCCAGCCGCACCAACAAAGCGGGCGGTCCAAGTGATCCAAACCCAAGACTCCGATTCTGGATCTGACTCTGGATCTGACAGATCTGAGTCTGAGGGAGACTTGTGACGGATCTTCCTGACGTCAGGGGATAACCCACCGCTGGAGCTGACAGATCCAACCCGAAGTGGTACAGATCTAGCTCCACAAGACCGAAGATCATCAGACCGATCACCACGAGAACCCAGATCGCAGATCCAGCAGGACGGGTCAAACCGCAACCGTCGTTCGCATTGTGGATCTCGTAAACACACGGATCTCGGCTGCTGGAGACGTTTGATCTGCCAAAAGTGCGGGAAGAAATGTCACCCGTCGGATCACTGCATCTTCGTGTGTCGCGGATGTGGAGAACTGCAGGATATGGGAAAGTGCCCGATGGAGGAGTTCTACAATCAACTCCGTCAGTGGTACGATCCGACCAAACATGCTGGCATGCTTCCGGCCATGTCTGAGAAGACGTTAAATTAGGTCGCTCGTCAGGTTGGAATCTGATACGAGCCGAGCGTTCTGAGGTTTGCATTTATGCATTTGTGGAGAAGAAGTCGGTAGATCAAGTCAGCGGGCAGCAGCTAGGTCTACGCGATAATACATGTGATCTACATGAGAAACGCACAGCCATGGTTGCAAGTCTTCATCATGTAGATGAATATAGCAGATCCGATGATGTTTATGGATCTCCTCGCGGGAGAGTCGCGAGGTTACTGGAAGCATCACGCGCCTGGTAAGTGGTTCAGACAAGCAAAAATAACGGGGAAGATCAACAATGAAAAGGCGATCTTACTCTTAGACACCGGTGCTGAGGTGTCCATATTGGACACCGCCTTTGCTCATAAGGTTGGGTGCTATGTCGACACGAGTCAGAGCCAGGATTGTGTGGGGATTGGAGAAAGTACATTTACGCCGAGTGGAAAGACCCGAATCAAGATCACACTAGCGGGATCACTAGTGTATTTCTTCGATATCTGGGTGGGTGATCTGGCAGGCCAAGATGCTATCCTAGGCATGGATTTCATGGTACCGGCTGGATCTAGCCGATGGGTCGATCTGCTTGCCGGACGAAGTGAAGATCCAGCTTAATGGACGACGACAGCTCCACAATGACAAAGCGGGGTTCTTGAGGCTAGATCAACATACGCAGATCGGCATCGGAGAATCCGTGGAGCTACCAAGGAGCCTCAGATCTTCCAATCAAGAAAAATGATGGAGCACTAGGGGAGATCGGTGGGTACCCACGGTGGTCAGCGGCCCCGGCAAGTCAAGATATCTGCAGATCACTAACATCAGCGACAGGAAACTGATCCTCCAAGGTGACGAGCGAATCGGGATGTGGCTGGCAGGAGATCGAGTGCCACGCGTCCCAGGATTCGTCTGTGTTGGATCCCGCCGCTATAGGGAATGGCAAAATCTGACCCTGGAAGCTACCACAGAGACGAGATCGGAGGAAGGCCAAATGGTCGACATCGTTGACGGCCCTAGTGTACATCGACCGGAGTACCCGACACCTCGCGCGATATTACGGAGAAGTGACACGACGCCGACCCAACGTACATCGATCGGGTTGTTGAGAACCGAGCCCAGATCGGGCACTACGTTAGGCGACCAGGTTTTGTCTGGAGAGGCGACGACGACGTTTCCCGGAAGCATCCCGGCGCGAGTGGACGAGCTTTCGGGGTAGACGGATAAGGCGATAACAGGGGCGTCAAAGCCAGATCTAGAAGATAATAAGCCATCGGGATCAGATCTGGTACCTGCATACGGGGATACATCGAGCGAAGTGGATCATCGATCGCCTACCATAAGGATTGCGAAGTTGCTCCTGACAGACGTGTCAGCAACAGGCCCAGACCGCAGGCTGAAGCCGATAAACCACTCGAAACAAGTTGATATAGATCGACGAAAAGCGGAAGATCAGGTTGAAGAGGAGTAATCTGATACCACGAAAGCGGAGGTCTGCACGCCGAGGAAGTTCAAGGAGAGATGGCAGTACTCCCAGAAGTCACCCTGAATACGGGTGAAGTTGCGATCGACGATATCCAAGTAGAAGATCCGGCGTTCAACTCTCTGGAAGAGATCGATTGCCTACGTCGGAAGATCTGGAAGTATCGACATCTGCTCGTCGGCAAGGGTAATGCCTTACCGCCCGCTGCCAGAGGTGTTGTATGCGACATTGTTGTGGGAAACGTTAAGCCGATCGCCCACCGCGTGAGAAAGGTGGCCCCACAGTTCCGGGAAAAGTTGTCAGAGGTGATCAAGGGACTGCTCGCTGCCAGCATTATTCGCCACTCGACGTCTCCCTGGGGTTCCCCCATAGTGGTGATCATCAAGAAAAATGAAGTGTATATACGGCTGCGCATCGATTATCGACTGGTGAATAGCCTTACAAGACTTATGGTGTATCCGATGCCCCTGACCAACGACCTCTCAGAAGGCCTCGACAAGATCTTGTGGTACTGTTCGCTTGATATGGCGAGTGGGTTCTGGGTAGTTACGATGACGGACCGCGCCAAAGCAATTTCGGCCTTCACCACGCCGCTTGGCTTATTCAAATGGAATCGGATGCCTTTCGGCCTCAAGAACGCTCCTCAGATCTACCAGCGCCTACTGGACAATGCGCTGTACGGGTTCACTCGGATCTTGCGATCCGGTGACTGCCAAGGGATCACAGATCTGTTCGAAGACGAAGCGCCGGACGATCCGAGTCAGCCGTCGGTTTTGGGGCACCGATCCTACATCGATGACATCCTAGTAACTGTCAGATCGTGGGATCAGATGTGCGATCGAGTAGACGCCCTGCTGACGGCTTCTGATAAGTGGAATTTGTCGATCAGCGTGGTCAAGAGTTTCTGGGGAAGGCACAAGGTAGATTATCTGGGACATCAGGTGTCGAGTGATGGGCTCGAAGCCAACCCCAAGGACTTGGAGGCGTTGATCGGTCTACCCTTCCCGGGAACACTCCGAGCCATGCAGTCTTTTCTGGGCAGTTTGAATTACTCCAGCCGCTTCGTCGAGGACTTCGCAATTTATGCAGCGGTGCTGTATGAATTACGGGGGGTGGACTTTGCCGCGCTGACGAAGAAGGGGACGCGTGAACAGATCGAGAGCCTGCTACAACGCCCTGATCCGGATCTGGACCAACCAGACCCAAAGACTACATATCTGGAGGCGAATGGGTTCTGCCCTCGAGATCGAGAGGTGTCGGTGGTAGACGAAATCGATCCACGATGGATCCACGCTTACCGAGCTTTTGAGGCCTTAAAAGAGAAAATCGCGAAGACCCCGATCTTACGGCACTTGGACCCAGAACGTCAAGCGGTGGTGGTCGCATACGCCAGTGACTGGGCGATTTCGGCGGCTCTGATGCAGGACCACGACGGGACGCATTATCTTGTCACCTTCGCAAGTCGAACCCTGAAATCAAATGAGCTGAACTACGGAGTGGTCGAAAAAGAAGTGCTGGTCCTGTTGCGGATCTTAGATCTGAACTATAATGTGCTGGTGGGACGACCAATCCGGATCTTGACCCGACATTCGACGTTAGCGTGGCTCTTCCAGTCCCCGGAATTTCAGGGACGATTAGGGCAATGAGCAGCATTGCTGTCGCTGTGGACACTCGAGATCACGAAGTGTATGAAAGGGGAGGATGAAATCCTGGGGGCGCTGGCTGCCTGTATAACCCCTAGATCGGACGTGGATAAGGCTCCAATCTCGATCGCGCCAAAAAAGGAACCCCGCCGTCAGATCCAAGCCCCGATCCCTACCGTGAGATTGGAAGAAGAACTCCTCGTAGCGAGCTTCGACGGATCGGCTCGGGTAAAGAGAGGTGGAGGCGCGTTCAGCGCGATTTTGTGGAAGTTACCGGGGTGGACAGTGGTCAAGGCCAGATCTCTCTATGCCGAAAGCTTAACAGTGAACGAGGCCGAGTACAACGGCCTCTGCTGTGTCTTGACCTATTGGATGGGATGGAATACCAACGTCTCGTGATCTGTGGAGGCTCACATATGGTGATCCGTCAAGTTAGAGGTTAAATCGACTGGACTGACGATCCTGAAGCAGAGGACACTGGATCGGCTACGAGTTTGGCCCAACCATGAACTGGTACATGTGAAGCGGGAGCGGAATAGCAGCGCTGACAGCCTGGCTAGTGCAGCACTCCAGCGCGGAGAAGGGGTCGAGGTGACGAAGGAGTCTGATCGACAGGACCTGGTTACACTAAACCGACTAGACGAGATTTTGGTTGTCCGATCAGAGGAGCTAGTAGCGAAGATCTCGCCGGTCATCACCAGATCTCGAAATCGGCCCAGATCTAACCCCGAAGTATTGAGAGAGGAACTCGTGCGAGATCTCAGGATCGACCGGATCCGCAAAGCACAGGACGAGGAAACGTGGATCTCTGGGATGAAGAAATATTTAGCCGGAGATGTAAGCGGTCTGGATCAAGAGGAGGCTTGATCCTACAGTGGTATTGCTATGGGTAACGAGGTGGACGACCAGGATCTACTATTCTACTGCCCACCCCCTCCTAAAAGATCGATCGCAGATCGGACTGGATTGATGAGGCTTGTGGCCCCAGAGACACTCCGTCAGGATATTCTACACCACGATCACGCGAGTATCGAAGGAGGTCATCAAGGGATAGGGCGTACCTACTTGCGCATTCGGGATCATTTCCATTGGAGAGGCCTCTACCGGAGTGTGCAGCAGTATACGGGGAGTTGTGTCGATTGCGAGACGGGAAAAGGGAAACCGACGATCCGAGGTGAGTCACCTGGGAATATCCAAGCGACCTACCCGTTCCAGATCATAGCCATGGATCATATACCTTCTCTGCCTAAATCATACAAAGGCAATACGGAGCTGCTGCTCTGGGTAGATCTGTTTACAGGGTATGTAATCGCTAAAGCTAGCGCGTCCAGGATGACTCAGACAATTGCCGAATCTTATGAGGAATGTGTTTTCCGTCGGTTCGGTGCCAGTGAGGTGATCCGCCATGATTGGGAGCCAGGATTCATGTCCGATTGTTTTCGTGCGTTCAACACGATCTTGGGACAACGACAGCGTGCTACGATGGCCTGCCGACCCCAGGCAAACGGGACAGCCGAACGTATGGTGCAAACGTTAACTCGTGCATTAAAGATGTATGTACAAGATCTAGATCAGCGAGACTGGGACGAATATGCCGAACGATTGACGTTCGCGATCATCACGGCCCAAGACTGGATCCGAGGCGACACCCCATTTTACCTGGTACACGGATGGGACCCCAGATCTACGTTGGAGGCCACGATCCCAGTCGTCAGCACTCCACGACAGGATCGAGATCCACGAAGATGGCGGTACCAGATCCAGAAGTATTACCAGCAGGCACGAGGACAGGTCAATGAGAAGTTACGCGAAGCCATCTCCGATCGAGCAGGTCAACACAACGAGAGAGCTCAACCACACTGGGATCGCAAGTCTGGCTATATCTAGATCGGGTCAAGGAAGGGTACGCACGTAAGCTGGCGCACCTGTGGCACGGTCCGTTCCGAGTGACCGATCGGATCAATGACTTCACCATGAAGTTGGAGATCGCAGGGTCCGGATATCGTCTATTTCCTATAGTACACGTATCTAAGCTCAAGCTGGTCAAAGCGTTTCCAGATCGGCCGAAGATCAGACTCAACGTCGAAGACGGAGATTGGCTAGATCTCGATGAAGCTCTGCTGCCAGAGGACAGCTGGATCCAGGATCTAGAGGACGATGAATACGACGTGGAGGAGATCATCGATATGAGGACCGGTCGAAAGACCAGATATGGCCGGATCCTCCGAGAGTTCTTGGTGAAATGGCGGGGATATGAAGATCGGAGCTGGGTGGACGAAACCGATCTTAACTGTGGTGCTCTATTGCATGAGTTTTTACGAGATCGCACCAACCACCACAGTGCAGTCTCACGAGGAGTAGCGGGGCTGCGACCGATCAGGATGAGTTGGTCATCCCGATCGGAAGAGTGAAGAAGGATCTGCGAGAAGGTCGCAGATCGGAGGAAAGGGGTATGCATATATACGTGTAAACTCAACATGGGAGACCAGATCTTCAAAACCAAATCGAGATATTAACGGAAACTATCAAGTTATGCTACGGTCAAATTACTAGAGTCAGGATCGGGGGGGGGGGGGGGGTGAAACCCAGCGGCAGATCCAGACCGAAGGGAAAGAAGTTACTCAAGGTGGGGCCACCCCGGAGCTCTGAGACACGTTGAAGAACTTGCCGGGCAATCGCGAGATCCGGCGAGATGGGTGAAGATCCGGAGTGTCCCGGAAGTGGTTACGCCACGGATCGGCATCGTTGCACTCGTCCAGAGCCTCCAAGAGATCCGTGGGCTCGACCCGGTTCAGAGTCGGATCCGCCAAGTTGGCCGATCGCGACACAATACCGGGGTACCACATCACGGACTCCGTCCGACGGGGGAAGTGGAAGACGAAGGGGTCCAATAACACATCCAGATCACACCAGTTCTCCCGCATGGCGGTGGTCAAGACCCAGACCAAGCGTTTCCACGCGCTCCCTGCGTGGGAACGACGGTTTTTTCGTTCCTTCCAAAATTGGAGAAGCCATGAATCCGAGTCTCGTAGCGCCGTGGGAATGGGGAAGGAGTGGGTGGACTCCCAAAAGGCTTGTAGGAGATCCGCCTCCAACACCTGGTATTCTTCCACGAAAAGACCAAAACGTCCCCCTCCCCCACGTCGCGGCGGAACGAGATCGGATCTCGGGAATTCTCCAAAACCTCCCAAGGTTTGTTTGGAGCCGTATAAAGCCTCCACACATGAACCCGGGTGACCAGATCGGGGCGATAGTGGGTCGTAGGCGGAGTCGGCTCGTGTGGACGGCGGGCAGGATACACCCATCCAGCCTCTACAGGGTAGAGTGCGGAAGATGGCGGCGGTTGTCAGGGTGCAGATCGCCAGCCGGTTGATCGAGGCGGGGATCCACGGGGCTACCTGAGCAGCAGTTAGGGTGTGTGGCCGAGCATAACACGGAATGCAGGTGCTGCTAGGACCAAACGGAGCCGCCGGAGGATTCAGGTTGCCCCCCCCCCCCTCCCCACTCGCGATAGATGTGGCCGCAGGACTCGCGGTCCGAGCAGGTGTACGGCGAGGGGCAGGCTTAGCGGAGGAGCGAGCAGATCCAGACAGTAAAGGTACTGAAGGGCTCTACCCCGATCCGCCGCTAGATCCGGTCACTTCCAGCGGAGCCTCGGCACTACTCCCGGGGCAGACTGGTGAGCCCGTCGTACCTGCGATCGGGACTGTGACAGGTCCATCANGACTCCAGATCGTCAGAGTCAGAGCTAGATCCGGAGTCATCGGGACCTCCATCTCTGCCCGTCCGGGGTTGAGCGCGAGAAGCCGTTGATCCCCCGACGGGATCAGGATCGGCAGGAGGAACGGACCCGTGAATGGGATCGGGAGATCCAACTCCGTCGTCGTTGATCTTCGGCTGATCTGCGATAGGTTCCGCCCGATCCAGCGGTACTGGCGACTGTTCGGGCGAAGAGGCGGGATCCAGACGGCGGAGCTTGCGACGAGACGGGGTAGTGGCGGCCGGAGAAGCAGAACGACTGCGGGGGTGCTTGAGCGGTTTGGGAGCCGGAGTGCTCACCGGGACCGAAGCCCCACTCGCGTGCTGATCCGGAGTCGGATCCGGCTGAGATCTGGCTCCGAGGCCTCCAGAAGGGGCGTCCGAAGCCGACGGAGGTACATCTGTAACACCTCCAGAAGCTCCCGCCGGAGGAATCGCTCCGCTTACCACCGAAGCTACAACAGCCAGTCGCTGCAAGGCGGCCGAATGCTCGGCAGACGCCGCCTGCAACTTCTGCTGCAGGACTTCCCGCTCTCGCACCATCTGGGTACGATCGCGCTCGGAGGAAAATAGATCCTCGCGCAGCCCGGAGGAAATCTGACGGGCGTCGGTCAGTTTAGCTCCTGTAGGCAAGTCATGGGTTAGCTCCAGATCAACGAGCAAATCCATGACAAGAAACTCTAGATCAAGTAACTTACGAAGATCGGAGACCTCCTGGGTTTTGGATCGGGATGCGTCGCGCTGTTTGATCCCCTCCGCGAGGAACACTAGCGCTTGACCAAGATCCCGGTCCAGATCCGCGGCCCTGGCCGAATGTAGATCACGGTCCTTGGTGGCCTGGGCGAGAAGCCTCTGAGCCACATCCCGTTCCTGATAGACCTTTACCATGTGCTTGGTCAGGGTCTGAATCTCTTCAAGCGCCAGATTTCGCTCCTCATTACCGCCACCAAGTGGGGTGTGGATGACAAAGGAGCGACATCGGACGCCGAGGGATCAGACCGGGAAGTCCGGCGGAAGTTGCGGAATGAGTCGGTGGATCTACAGCCAAAGGAACGGCCGAAGCCGTAGATCCAGACTGGAGATCCACGATCTCAGCCTCCGCCCGTTGGAGACCGACCCGCATCCGATCTAGGCTACCCTCCGACGCCTGAAGCAAAACCTGCGT
>LGSN01001114.1:0-15101 GCA_001314375.1 Phytophthora podocarpi
ATTTGCACGACTTACAAACTCAAAGTGAAAAAGTGGCAGGAAACTGGTCATTCAGTAAAAGAAGGTGTTCCTATTGAGCAACACATAAAACCGCAGTCCATACGATAGGTACTTCAGCAAATCTGTGATAAAATCGGGAAAGGAAAGCAGATTGCAGACATGTGCTTTCCTGTAAGATATGATAAGCCAATAAAAAGTTATGGGCTCAACAAGGTAGCCCTTTCGAAATGGGCACGAAACTGGCAACGTACCTTAGGCGAAATGGAACTGAAAGAATTTGAGTCCCGGGCTGTGTTTGACGTCGCAAAGAGGCTCATTCTCAAGTTGCCTAAAATGTCTCGACCAAAAACCTTCGTTCGCGTCCAACAAAGCTGACCTAGAATATGCTTTTTCGTCGCTCCTTGCACAATAACACAGTTGTAATTGTGGAATTGGTCCCGAATCCTGCGCCAAACTTCGGTTGGAGTGAGAGTCACATCACGAAAGGCTATTTCGTCGGTAGCACGGAGCATTTGCTGCTTGCAGTCGACAAAAACTGGGATCGGACATCTAGGGGTTTGACGCAATTCTGGGACACAATTTGGTTTATGGGCCCCCTGGGCCACAGTACCCAACCTTGACACGACAAGCTTCGCAGCACGGTCGACCCATCTGTAGGAGCTGCACCGATAGCGCGGGGTGTCGCTGGTTCCGTAGTATTAGGCGTAAGGGTAACCTTGGTAGTTGAGACACTTCGTTCCCGCCCTGATGACAGGTTGCTCCGTGTTTTGGTCGCTGGCAACTTCAAAATGATGACCTTCACTCTGCGCCGATTCGTCGCCCGAGGGTTGGCCAAGTAAGACGTCAGTGTCGTCCGAGGGCACGTCGCTCATATCAGATTTGTCGTAGGGGATGGGTTTCGACACGAAGATGTTGGTCGAAAGGTCTTCAGCGATGACGACCTGAACTGCAGTTGAGGGTAAGCTTGAAAATGTGCCTTGAAAAGGAGGGATAAAATTGAAAAGTGAGATCCATTACGAGTTTAGTTTTCGGTCGTTTAGGTCGTTTCCCCTACTGACCCCTCTTCCTGTAGGCTCGTCTTCGTTCCACCAAACAACCCGCGTTACAGCGCTCGTCTTACTCTCGTCGGTTGTTAGGCGTCGTTTTGTTGTGTGTATTTCCAGATCGGCAACAAGCACAATCCTTCAAGCTTGAAGTGAGAGTGGGTGGGTGGTATTAGTTGAGATCCTGCAGGACTGACTGACATGCCGAATCTCAGTAATCTCGTTTATACCCATCATGGTACCAGTCTGAACGCTAAGAGGCTGGGGTAGGCGACATCTATTTAATACGACGAGGGATCGTTATTTTATGCAACCGAATAAGGAACTTCGTGTCCCTTCCGTCGCCGTTGGATAGCCTTTGCCCTAGTGACTGAAGAGAGGGGCCTCACGACGAACAGTAACCTCCCTTCGGCCGGAATGGAGCTGAGAAGTCGAGCGTCTGCCGCAGCATTGAAATTCGACACTCCTGATTCTGCGGCGAGTTACCCCCTCCTGCCTTCCGCGGGATGTGCATCCGGCAGGATCTCGAAAAAAACCCACTATTTCAGGATATCGCACCGTCGTTTTTGCCGGATTGCCGGACGAATACGACCGATTGGCCAAAACTCCCGAATCCTGCAGGATTTCAACAAATGCCATCCAGACTGAGGTTAATCTATATTTATCCTTGGGGCGATGCAGTTGAGTAAATTCGTATTTATATGACCCTATGATCCGCTGAAAATGAATATTTCTGAGAGATATCCTTATCACTTCCACGTTGTGATAGAGTTGATCCTCACTTGACCAAAATAATAAACTGACCATTAAGTTGACCCAAAACACGAGTTACCCCCTTTTGGGGCTGCAAGCTAATTCAATAATTCTCCGAAATACACGATAGATTGCATGCGATTGATGTCGGTAATTCCTCGATTTGAACTTGCTGTGCCAATTTCTTGATTTGAGTCGCATCTCTTTCAGTTCGAGCTTTCTTAGTCGTCGGCCCAGTACCCGACTCTGAAAGAGAGACCGCAGAGAACTCCACAATGCGTTATACCTGCTGCAAGTACTTCATACGGAGCAAATACTCGGCTTACAGATCGACGGGGTCGACGAATACATCGCACGAATAGCAAATGCTGCTGCATGAGAGTCTTCCGGTGTCTGTATAGCTTCACGCAATTCGCGCGAAGACGCTCAACTTCTTTAGGTTTCTACCGAGCACCCACCTTGGTCGACTCTGCGACGAGACTATCGCAATACTGACACGACAACTAGTTCGTGCTGTCCCAGTGTTCGTCCGGGAAATCGTGCAGATCGCGTTGCTTTATTTGGCTCGTAGAAGAAATGGGAGCCTGTACCTTGCCAAAAGGTACTCATCGCTCGTGTGACGGCTGCCTTACTGCGTAAGTTTCGTCCACCTTCCACTGACAGTGGACATACAATAGGATAATACGTTGGGTCGGCATATCTGTTGGAACATGAGACTGCTTCCAACAGTTTCTTGGCGAACACGAAAGCATTTAAAAGAGCTTCAGAGCCACCTGGTGTTTGAAAAATTGCAAGAATCTTGTTCACAGCAAAGGGTGGAGTCTTGTTGCACCTGTTTTTCGATTCAAACCCTGTAGTGAAGTCAGGCCTTCGCATCCAGTCGCACTTGCACTCCCCACCTAAGTGAGTCTTATTTTCCACGCGAATTGGTCGATAGCCGCCAACGCCACCGAGCCAACCGATTTCTGAGATAGTGTGCTTGGAAGAGCTTGAAAAATACTGGAGACGTCTTCCGGAGACACGTATCCCAACACCGAGGCAATTCTCAGCCTTAAGACGCAGCAGAAACGACCGTCAACTGAATTACCGGGTTGCGGGGAAGCAGTAGAGTTGATCAGCCGTTTCTGCTTCTTACTCGCTGGTGTGGCGTGATGACTTTTCCTCCATGTTAGAATTCAAGTTGGAAAATGAACTGTGATCGGTTTGGTGGGGGTGATGTGGCCCACTCACCCGAACCGCGGCAGAACGCCATTCGGTGCTCTGTCACCAGAAGCTCAGACCCCCCCCCCCCTCCAAGTACGTCGAAGTACCGAGCGGCCCCCACTAGGAACCCGCCTAAATCGGTGACTCGGACCCCTTCGCTCGGCGGACGCACGGTGCGTCTTGAAGCCCCCGACGAGCTGACAGGTGACTGGGACGGCCCGGTCTACGTTTCTCTCGGCCACAAATACAAGCCTTTGAGCTGTCAGACAGCAGCCCATTCGTCCTCCAAGACGATAACATTCTACGGCCTGTCTGGCGGGCGACTCTGATTTTCATGCTTCCCGCGCTGACCTCCCGTCTGCTCTTTGCGAACACGTGGATGTCGAGTTCTGAATCCCGCCCTGGCGGTTGACGCAGATGTCGCATGACCTACAGGGAACTCGTGGAGAACCCTCTGCTGTCCGTCTTCCGCTTCATCCACTTCACGACGTTCTTCGCATCGACCCCCGCGTGCAATACCAATTTTGCCAGACATCCGATGCCTACCTGTGTGGTCAGGTGCTGTCATACCAACGAGCGTCGACGCTCTCGCTGGTGGGTGACATTCTCGAACCAGGATGCGGATACGTGTGACTTGTGGCATTGCGCTGTTATGCTGCTGAGCATTGACAGGTGGTGGCCGTGCTTGCGTCGTCAACGGATCTCTCTCAGCGAGTTTGTCCTAGACTTCTACCACGGATTACCCGCAACCCTCCCATCGCCAGCCTTTACCTCAGCATGGGCCACGGCAGTTTTGACCGGTGCGGTGACAAAGGCTTCCATTCGCTCGGACTCGCTCAGACGTTCCCATTTTCGGGTTCTGCTCCGGGTTCCTCGGTGGACCTGGGTCAGCGGGCCGTGGCCTGCGTGAACCTTATTGTGAAAAGACCGCAGCGATCCATGTTGAGTACGCTTATCGGCTCATCGCGCTGTTTTCCCTCGCCGAGAGCCCCAATCCCGACATAATCATGACGAGCCTGTGCACTCGCTTTTCACATGGCGATACATTGCTGACTCCTTCGGACGTTCTGGCCATACCAACAAGACCCGGCACTGCCTATGAGGCGGCCAGCTCTGCGCCCGTCGGTGGCGTCGGCGTCGGTTCCTTTCGCTCGTTTCCACCAGGTCGGCGCTCCAGTAGCTGCCCCCCCTCAAGTTCCTGTGAGTGACGCCGTGGTGGCCTCATCTGTAACCATGTAGGTGCCTGTGTCTGCACCAGGGACCAGCGTCAATGACGATTCCGGCCTTCTGTCCGCGCTGCTCCACGAGCAACGGATAGCCAACCAAGCGTTTACGGCGCAGCTTTCGACACTCGCGGCAGCCATCACACAGGTGCAGCAGCACGTGTTTCAGCCGCGCGACCGTTCACCACCGCCACTCATTCGTTCAAACCATCGCGTCCTCAGTTATGTGACACAGCCCCCTCCTCCCATCGATGGTGCTTACGATATATACTCCGGTCTAATCACGAGTCCCGTCGTTGGACGACGGGTTCGTCTCGCCATGGGCCTGCTAGCCAAAAGCTAGCTAGCTACCGAAATTATACAACTTCGTATTTGTGCTCACGAATCCAGCTAAGTCCCACAGTTCCCAATCTAGAATTGTCGCCAATAGACTGAAGCTTTAGTTGTGGACATTGTACACACCAAACCGAATATAATATATATTTACCCTACTTGATGAGTTACATCTTCTGCATCTATTTCCAGCTAGACAAAGCCAGAACACGAGTACTGTTCACAGTTTAATAATGTCCGTCTAAATTCGGCGGTAGCAACATCATCCCGTTTAGGATTCGTATTTGATCGTGTTGGCTCCACAGTGGGACTCTGAGGAGGAACACAGCCAGCGTTCTAAAATGGGGTTTTAGAATAAAAAGGGCTTTGGATATTTGACCGATTTATCCACCCACCCAGATTATTGTATGGGTTATTTGGGTATTCGTTTACTTGAAGTTTGTAAGCGGGAAAATTTAAAGAAATGTGTATACATTGTGTACATGAACACAGTCGAGGATCGAATTCGTAGCATACAAATACCAAGATTAAATATAAAGTCACTCACTTAAAAATAAAACCGTTTCAAAACCCACACACTCGCTTAGTGATATGACGCCGACCCATCGTGCTCCCAAAAAGTGGGTTCTTTAGAACCCTGAACACAGCGCTGCTGGTGCATCTCCATGCCAGCATCGTTTAGTTTTGCCTATAAACAGTAAAAACATTTAAAAAGAAACTTTTAGGATTGTTGTAGTAATTTTTAAATGTTATAATTAGGTACTAAAAGTGACGTTTTACTGTCAAACTGATGGTTAGGTACTTTATGACCTTTCCCATTTTTGATTTAGCGGATCGATGTTTGTACCGGTACCAGGCCCTCAAAAGCACCCTAGTGACCACCCACACTACTAGTGTGTGTTTCGGTCGCGGTTCAAACCAAGTTTCGTCCACAAAGCTCTTCAGTGCCAATTCATTGATAAATTTATCGGCAAATTCTTGCGAGAGCCCCGCTGAGCATGCATGAAGCACGTCGACTACGTCCTCAAGGGACAAATATCCCCGCACCGGCACTGACCCAGCTCCAATACTTAGAGCAAGCGAGTAAAAGGAAGAAAATAATTCGAAACAGTTGCAGTTGAATCCCTGTTAAGTGTGTTCTGTCTCTTGCTTTCTTTCTCGGTGACATTTGCGACTCCTCGATTTCCATCCGCCACGCGCAACTGCGAGCGGGAAGACTTGACTGTTGGTGGACTCCATGCAATGGGGTTCCCCTTATGAGTAGTGGTACGGTGGGTCTCACAGAAAAATATGAAAACTGACTACTTAGCGGCCTGGGCGGTGCCTGACACGTGGCGCTCATCGGCCTATCTGCGCCAATCATTCTCTGCTGCAAAACTCGTTTTCCTGGATGTGCCAAGCCCATTCACTTCAGGATAAACATACCAGTGTCCCTCACTTGATATTGCACCATCAGTTGTTGATTCCATCCTACCTAGAAGGTGGATTAGCAGGCGATCTCGACTGTGGCAACGCAAAACTCAACAGACGGGAATTTCGACAATCGGTTAGGCAATACTGCACTGTCTCAGCGTATTTCTAATAATCTTCCACTGCATCGTTTCATCTCGTTCTTCACTCGGTCAGAAACCGCCACCACAAAGCTGATCGACAACGAGCACATCGTACAATTGCATTTGCTGCATGATAGTCAGTTGAGTTTCAGAGCGTGTTCACATAAGTCGGGAGCAACAAGATGAGCTAGGTCCACAGATCGGCCGGATGAGCACTGGGACATCATCGATGGGTAGCCGCAGCAATACTGCGACCGTTTCATACTCGTAGGTCCAAAGATGTTGAGCATATTCCGAGAGAACGGTAAGCATTCATCACTCGAGCGACGAACAATTCGAAGTACTTTTCGTCCCTCCTTGGTCAATAATACGTGCGGTTGATAAATCTGGTCTACTACGAAACCATTTTAGAAGTTTGGTCCACATCAAAGCATTGGGAAATATGTTTATTCACCAAATCGCAGTTGCCCAAAATTTGCCCAAACATATTACGGTAAAAACTGCAAATTACACAGTAAATTACGGTAAATCGTTTTTTAACCGTAAAATTGTGATGAGTGCACATTTCGCCGCATGGGCAATGCAAATGGCGAAATATGCACTCATCACAATCAACTACGCCATGTGGTCTATCTCCGCAACAATCACACACCCACGCGAGATTTGGGGCCAGATCATTGATATTACAGTTAGGAACGTGTGTTGCCGCGCTACAGTCCGCCCAAAAGTGTCGGGGTGCAACCCCATGCATAGGGGGGTAGTAACAGCACTGCAACACCGTCGATGTTCTGGCACCAGTGACAATCTTGATGGCTCTTGCTGCCAACAACTTGAACGCATCGGATACCCACCGCCCATGGAACTGAATCGTGAGTGCGTCTACGCCGGCTCGGTACATGTTAGTCTCCTCCCCTGTCTGTGTGCCAAAGTGGGCTGTGCCTTCACACGTTGCGCGCGCGACGCTCTGAATTGTCCTCGACACACGGGCCAATGATACGCAACCAGGACGCTCATGGACGTCGAAAAATACGGCTGCGGGGATTCCGTGCGGAAGACCTTCCCTTGACCGAGCCAGGGGCAGAGCTCCGAGGACCGGGCAGAGAACGCGATGCCCTGAACGTTCTAGCATCGGAGTCACGGGTGTGCCGCTCTGGTTAGTCCTTGAGCCGTGCAGACGTATGCAAACTGCTGAGGCTGTGCTGGGATCCGTGGCTTTCGCACCGTTTGTGTCGGTCACGACAATGTCGTCGCTCTTGCGTGCGAAACAGAGGAACGTTGTGCTCGTGGTGGCCACGATCTCAGATCTTTGCATCCGGAAGAAAATTCCATACACAGCTCCCTTCCAAGAGCTTGGTCCGTAGAGGTCGATCGTATGGAAGCACGCTTCCAAGAGAGCGACTGACACGTGCGCTCTCTACCGGCTGGGCCTATCCAGACGTACAATGTTTTGGAAGAGCATGCGGATCTGTGGATGGTCGATGGTCGATGGTCGATGGGGAAATTTCTTCCGCTGCTTGCATAAAGTGGCGGATGCTGAAAGGGGCCCCCTTAATGGTGGAGTTGCGAAGGGGTTCCATGGACCCGAAGTCGTGCAGCGAGCCGTGATGATAAACTCGGATATGTGTTGGAGTTGGTCGGTCATGGGGCAGTCGAGCCACCAGCGGATGCCTCTGCTAGCTGTCTATCGTTTCCAGTAGGTGAAAGCCCTCGTTTACTTCTTGAAAACCGAGTTGGCCACTGAAAGCTCGCGGGGATGTCTTGTCAATCGCTCTCGAGTTCGGCTATGCTGGATGGCGTTGAGGCCTGTAACCAGCTGCGAGTTAGTTTGCTGAATCGATGACAACAAGAAGCATTTTCCCAGCGTCAGGATCCCGGGTCAGCCGCAGTATTTTCGCTGCCCGAGATATGGGAGGCAGAAAACTGAAAACCGAATCGTTGTTCGCAAAGGCAGAGGAGACGGATCAGAACCTGCGCGCGCGTGTTGCGGGACGACATATTTGACTGCAGGAGATTGTCGTTGTGTTAACAATGCAGAAGTGCACGTGTATCAGACTTGCCTTGGATCGCGCGTTCCGCCACCTTGGGGCCCACGCTCGGATTGCGAGCGCACACGATAACAGTTCACAGTAATTATTGTCGAACTCGTTGGGGTCCCCCTGCTTAAAACACTCGATGAGCCCGCGCTCTGGCGCCGAGAACCGATATGTAAGGGCGAGCCGGGGCGCTGGGAGAAGCGCGCAGATCCCCACGTCGGATGCATCTGTAACCATCGCAAAATCGGGTTTGGAAAGGGTGTCAAAGTACACTAGGGGAACACCTTTCAAAGTTGGGACGTGGAGGATGTACCACCCCCAAACAAGGTCCTCGTGCATTGAGGCGGTTACGCGAACATGGGCACATCGATAGAGCGCTCGCTCACACTCCGCAGCCGCTGGAGAAACGCCTGGGCGGGGTGAATGCACGTGGCGACGTGGCGAAGATATCCGAGGATAGAACGGAAGTCATTGCTGGATAGGCTGGCTGTATGGAACGCGTGGTCCACCAGTGCCTGCGCCTTCGCGAATTTTGACGGTGGCATGACAATAGTCGAGTCAAACACGAGACCAAGTACCATCTGGCGCGTGCTCCATGTGGTGAATTTCTCTTAGTTTACGGCAGCGGGGCCAATGACCGTTGTCATTGCAAAGCGGAGCGAACAGCCGATGTCGACGCAGCACGTGCCTGTGTCTGAAGCTACGTCCATGTGGTCGTCCATCCAATGGTAGTTGTAAGCTGGCCGGGTGGGCATCATCAGTAGTATTGCCGTGGATGGATGCCACCACGCCACCCAAGACGCTGTAGATGCTAGCAGAGCCTGTCCAGCCGAATGCTGCAGATAGATTGATGATGATAGCGCCGTCTTCGGGAATGTGGCCGCACGCATTCGCTATGCGTTACAGGCGTTGCGTTAGACCGCGGCGACATCTCCGGCCATAATTTGTCACGGCGTGGGTGGGATCCGCTCTGTTGCATCAAAGAATTTCGCGGGCGATGCAGGAGCAGTGCTCGAACGTGTGCTTGGGAACGTCGGTGTGATCCGTGTAGAGATTGACGGAGACGTCCTCAAGGACTGAGAAATCGTGTATCACTCGGTCGGTAACAGGGGAGTTATCATCACCCTTGTCGACGACGCCAAACGGCCTCACGAAGCTTTCCGGCCAACTGTCCATGATGTCAGCGTCGCCGACGAGGCATCGGAAAATGTTCCGTTCTTTTCGGATGTTCTTCCGGAGAACATTGATCCTATAGAACGTCGAGGGATGATTGCGGGGAAATCCCGGCTATCTGGGTAGGGGCATGTGGAGTCGAACACGGACGCCTTCCGTGGAAATGCGGACGAAGTCGTCCAAGCGTTCGTAGCGACGCCATTGGTGGCCCAATACAGCCGGAAAAAGTGCTTGTTGAGCCGATAGTCTTCCGCTGTCTGTACCCGGATGAGCTCCACAAACTCTTTGATCGTAGGCCATGCCCGCCGTATGTACTAGCGTGGAGCAGCTTATTGAGTGCGACGGCATCGCCGGTGGCCTTGGACGTCTTAGAACGAAGGGTTGACGGGAAGTCGACACCGCCTGGGTAAAAAGCGGTAGCGATTGAGCCGTGCCTGATGGACTCCTACCGCTTAAGGCACTTAACCACAGCCGCGTGTGAAGCGAGCATGCCGTGAGAGGAAGGGGCCGTGCGTAAGGACCGGGTGCAGTACTAGGGGCGAGAAAGATGTGATGCGAGCACAGATGAATCGGCGCGCGGCGCCCGGGTAGGCGGTGTACTGGCCGTGGCTGTTGTCTCGAAGGTGCATGGCTCCGGGTCAGCACGAGGGACGATGGCTTGATGATGCCCTTCGCTGGCAAGACCCGGACAGCCGGTCCTCCCGTCGGCAAGTGCAGACCGTGGTGATGGCGACGAGGACCCCTCGATGATATGGTCCACGCTGCTGGCGCTGGGCTTCTCACCGGCAAGTCCGACGGCTGTGTCAGGGACAGCTATCTGCTGAAGCAGGCACCTCGATGGCATGGCCTGGACGGGCCATCGGCAAGTGCTGTCTTCGGAAACAGCGGTGAGCACACCTCAGCGGCATAACCTACGCTAATAGCGTCGGGTTTCTCGCTGGTAGGTGCTGTGGCAGTGTGTGGTATTGATACCCGAGGCAGATGTGACGGCGTGGCGGCGACGGTCCGGATGCTGACGTCGCTAGCGTCGTCGACCGATGGCCACGACGTGGCGAACGCAAAGCCATATTTACTGTGGCTCCGAGCATGGTGATGTGTATTCGAATTATGCCTGAGGTGGGCCGAACGAAGTGCTGGTGAGCCAGTGGTACCTCGTCCCCGTCAAGCACGGCGCTGCCGCCAAAGCGTCGTGATGAACTCTGCTAGCGCCGCTATCAAATCGCCCTGCCACGTGCGTGCGGTCGCTAAATGCGCACTTGTCCCGGATGCTGCCGGCGCACATCCCCCCGACAAAAAACGTTAATGACGGTTCAAGTCCGTAGGCGTTGTGAGGAATTATCGCTCGGGTACTAGCCGGAATACCAGCTGGACGTACAGGAGCCGGGAGAGCGGCAGATGCGCGGGAGCCATGGCGTGTGGAGACGAACGTCGTGGTTGGTCGAGCTGCTGAGCCAGTTCATGGTGCGCCATCGACCTGAAAACGGGGGGAAGAACTCAACGCGGACCACTGTCGCGGAAATACCACACCACCATATGGGAGAGTCGCTTGATGGAAGGATACAGGCCGCGCCAAGTAACCGGTTGACCACACGGAGAGTGCGTTGGACGCGACGTAGGCTATGTTATGCGCCTGGTCGGCGTCCATGTTGGCAACCACGAACTCACGGATTCGGTAGGGGGCATGCCTCATGGGGTCGTACCACTGAGATTTTTGCGTCAGCCCCTGGACAGCGCTGAGAAGACCGTGGTAAGTTGCGCAGGCCGGTGGGGCTGGCAGAGCCGCGTAGCGGTCAAAGTCCAAGTTGAAATTCACGTCAGACGACCCGGCGAGCAGCCGGACCTCACGGTCTGCAAAGCGGAAGTGCATAATTGATGCTCTGAAGCGGCTGGATCGAGCCCCGTGTAGTGCCGCGAGCCTGAGCGGCGAGTTGAGGAACGTCAGGCGTGCCATCGTGCGCCAGCGCAGGACACACGACAACGGGATCTCGTGCCTCCCCTCGTGCGGTAACAAGTACGGTTAAAGCTGATGCGCCGTGAGGTTGTGGATGGCAGCGGGCAAGAAGTCACTACGTGCCCGATGCGCCGGTGTGTGGGGGGGTGCTTGGATCGAAGCTGTCTCATGCAGGAGAACGGCCAGGTGGTTGGGCACCGACCACGACGTGGCACCGTGCGGGGCCGGTCAAGTGGGCTGTACGGCCGCCAAAGCGGCACCGAGGTGGCCGGGTCTGGTGCGCCCCAGCATGATCTCCAGGAGCTCAGCGAGTAAACGTGCAACTGGTGGGTCATTCGTGGCTGGCCGTGCTGGACCCTCCGCCTCGAGGACTGCCGATAGCTGTTGGTGTGGACGTCGGTTGTCAAGGGTGCGCTGGGAGCGGTTGTCGGAACCTGTTCAGGTGCCTCTCGTGGTTCGGGGTGGAATTGGCTCAAACCCTCCGTCAAACTGAACGGCGCGCGCACTCCGGTGGCGTTTTTTGCCCGGACGCAAGTGTGGTATTACCGGGCGCGTCTACTATGGGTCAATGGCAGCGGACCCACACGCCGCTGGGGCCGCGGATGCGAAGAGCTGGTGGTGTTGGGTCATCGTCTCTGGTGATTGACCGAGGGTGGTGCGCTGCAGCACAATTGGGCCGGAGCGTGCTTGAGGCAGCGAGAAAGGCACCCGTGGCACTGCTTGGCGACGCAGCCGAGGACTCTTCAGATGCGCTGTCGGAATAAATGGACAGCACTAGAGGGCCAGCGGTGACCTATGATGCATCGATGGGGCCGGCAACAGAGTCGCTGAGCCTGGTGCGGATGGTGGGTGCCCCATCATGAGGACTATCGGAGGGACAGCCGCCGGAGCTGATGGCGGGGCCGACAGCCGGCTCTATGAGGCTGTGGAGGTAGCAGCCGGAGGTGGTGGTTGCGCTGGTGATGCCCGCCTATGTAGCAGTGGCTTCGCTGTCGCCTTCCGAACCGGCCTCTTCGCCGTCGTTTTCACCGTCGACTTTCCTGTCCGCGGTCCCAGCGGTTTGGGCGTCGCGGCCGCGCGCGCCGGCTTTCGGGCAGTCGTCGTGGTCCCTGCGGCAGTATTAGCCGGTACGGGTAGCTGCGGTGCAGACGCCGTCGACATCACACCTGCCCCCAATGCCGAACGCAGCGGTGTCGTCGACCCGGCAGGAGACGAGGCTGTGTGCTCCTGGGGCGGCGCGTCGAAGAGTGCGGCCGTCGATGCGGCCGCTTCCTTGCTCAGTATGAGCCGCTTTTTCTCGCGGCAAGCGGCGGCCAGCGCTTCTGACGACCGCTTCCGTTTGGCAAGGTGACGACGGTGTGGCGGGCGGCGTCGGTGCCGACAAGTCGGTGGGTGCACTCTGGACGTCGCTTGTCGTGGGCATCGCAGACAGAACCACCGGAGGGGCCGGTGCGTCCTCAGCCCGAAATTGGGCTGCGGTCGACTGGGTNCTATTACATAGTATGACTTTTAGGAGGTAACTTCACGACAAATAAGCAAACAAAATACAGTTCTCAATTTCACCTAAAATATTAATTATTATCTTTAATCTAGCTTAAAATTATACTTGTGAGACGCAAGTATAATAGAGTTAAGTCTAAAAAACCTACGCTTCCTCACAAACGTGCGCACACGTGTAAGCATAAGTATTGGGCTAAGTAGGCCCATTACACCTCACGCTACCTGAAACTCCGAATTTGACGTGTGTCGAAAGTTATTTTTAGGTGCAAATATGCATAAATAGCATCTACACTTGACGAGGTCGGATGTCACGACAGTGAGCCTGGCTATTGTTTGCAGTCGTGTGCGAAGCTCGCTGGTGCAAACCAGAACCCCAGCATTGTTTACTTTTCAAGAGGAGGCGAAGCATGTAAGCCGTAGCGGGTTTAGGGTTCTGTCACCAGTGATTGCAACGATCTTTTAGGGTTTTAGGATTGCGCGCAGCGCACAGCTGGGTGGCATAATAATAAGTGACACCCCTTTTGTTTACTCTTGTACGAGGACTGGTCGGGTATTTATCACGAGACACCGGGTTTGCGTCACGATTTATCGGAAGGACCGGGTTTAAGTCACGGCATTCTATTGGATAAAACGATTGTTTTTTATCGAAAAGCTGTCTCCGATATCTTCGCCTCATAACAGGTTTCGCCAGGTACCGCCGAAGTGATTGCTTCTCGTTCTCTCTGTTCATCGTCATCGCGACGCGACCGATCACGCGCGTTTGCTCAAGCTAACGAGTGGTTTGCTGCTACATGTAGAGTATCCAGCTGCAGGGAGTGTTGTCGGTGCATGAGGTTAAGCTGGGGTGTGGATTCTCGCGCAACGTGGCTTGTCATCAATTGTGTCATCGAGACGGCTTCCTGCGGAGCTAAGATACAAGGATAGATCCGTCTCGAGCCATCGCAGATGTAACCCGTGTATCAAAGTGCGGTCGATCGTACATCCACGCAATTGGGTAATCTTCAGCTCAAATGGATCCCGTGCTGACCACTATTGTCGAAGAGCTCGACCATGCTAGGAGGATCTTCAATTTTCTGAAGCCCAACGATCTTTTTACGTAACTACTCGTGTCGTGATATATCGAAATCGTCGCTTTTTTTAAGTTGTTACCAATGTATTCTAGTCAAAGCTACGAATTGTAGGTAGGTGAGAGACGCCCAAATCAACGAAAGGACTCGATCCTACACCTTACGTGTCAGGAGTTATAACTTCAGTTGGACTCACCACGTCGTATGCTGTTGGCACGTAGTTATGTTGTAGTTTTTGCTTGCATCTACTGCAATGGTAGTCATTTCGCTTGCTGGGGACGTCACCACGCACATCATCATCGAAAAACTCCAGTAATTATGAAGAACTGCCAACATTTTCACGATTCGACTGTGCTGCTTTTGATTTTCTGTTCCTGAGTGCTTCTCCACTGTTAGGAATTCTTTTTTGCCGCTTCTTTTGAGCAGCTTTTGGTCTCAAGATTGACGATTTCTTCCCGGCATGACGGTACATTGGCGGGGGTTGAATTATCACCTCGTGGCGCAATTCACACTCTAGGGGAATATTTGTCACTGCATCATCGAATTTCTGTTTGTATGTTTTGAGAAGATACGCATGGTGGAAAAACGTTTCGATGTTCGGTTGGAGTCGCTGTATCACTTCACACCGTGGTGAATCGCAGCGAGGGTGTGTATGCTACATTGAATGGCAATGTGCAAACTGCAAAATTTGAGGTGCGCTGTCGAACCAATGCGCTTCAAAAGCTGCTGCGCGTTCAACTGTTTTCCACGATCACAAATATTAGAACCGAGGACAAGTCTATCCCCGCTACGATGCAGTGAGCGAAGAACCAGGCAAAATTATCAGTTGTTTCTTTATGAATGAAGCCCATTGCAATATGCACATTATCTTTGTTTCCGTTATGACCCATTAGAGTAATACAAATCCCATTGTACTGTGTGTCCTTTATGTGGGTCCCATCGCACTCCAGAACATGTAGTTGGTTTTCTACCACTTGTGTAACGAAGTGACTCCGAATCTCAGGGTCTCGACCTTGAGCTCAGACCGCTCAGCTCTGCTTAGCTCAGACTTGGGCTGGGCGGAGCTAGGCGAGGCGTATGTATACGTCTACTTGCAATCCCTTCTTGTCTTGGTTCTTGACTACAGCTACGCTTTGGGCCCAAACTTGAGACTGCCACACCACTCTCAGATATATCCAGGTGTTTCCAGACGAATCTTGCTTCCCGCTTGACAAGTCTTCGTCCGCACGTGTCCTTGCCCAACTTGCCCGGGTTTTATATGTAGACACG
>LGSN01001115.1:0-12752 GCA_001314375.1 Phytophthora podocarpi
CCTCGCCTATACGACTCTTCGAGCTCCCGTGTGGATCATCGCTCTAGTCGTCGCTCTTCCTCTGCAGTGCATTCACCAGTCGTCACAGAAACCCATAGTACAATTTGATAAATATCAGAGGCTGAACGGAGTCTGTCGAGGTGATCAAGCGTACGTAATTGGGTATAGCGTGCTGCTTCTCTCGGATATAAAGTCAAGCACGACGAATAAAAGACATACAGCTCACAAAAAGCAGAATCCGCAGAAATTCTAATTTGCCGAACACAAGGCGTAAGTCTTCAATAATACACCCAAGGGCGAGGGAAGATGGCACGAATGAAGGACAAAATGCATTCTCTGATGGTAATAACACTGTAAATACGCTAAGAAATGCGTTTGATTTGTGGTGGCTGTCAAGGTAACGAAATGTGTGTACCGGTAAACCCAAATTCGCACTTGGTGCCTTCAGAAAATCCGGATCGCATACATGTAGTCGTCAGTTGACCACTAGGACCGCGTTCACCTGTAATCAGTTAAATTATCATTGATTTTTTTTTATTTTTCACCTCATACACAGTTTTCATGATATGTGCAGTGGATTTTGCTAAACTGCTAAAGCCGTTTCGTTCTACCTCCACCAGGATGAAGCTGCCTGATGGTCATCAACCCTTTCACTACCAAAGATTTTTTAGAGGTCCACCAGGTACCTGTAACTCGACCAATGATCTTGTGACAGCAACAAAAAATCCGCCTATGAATGGCTAGCTCTTGTCCACGTCTTACGTCACATTTGCTAGCGATGCCAATCACGGTACTACTTCAGATTTGAAAATTCAAACTAAGAGAGATGATCGAGATCGAGGCGACTCCACGGACATGCAGCTATTGCGGCGACGCACCGTATGAATGGGAGCAGTACGGCAAGGACATCATCGGCAGCAGGATACGGATAATAGCATGCGGCCACCGGCGTCTTACCCCCCGCCCCGTGAAGAAGGTGCTGTGCCAGCTCTACTACTACAAGAGGAACGGGTGCCTGTGCGCGGCGGCGAGCCGCTTTGCGTGGAGAAGCAGATAATGCGCCTCAACAACACTGTCAGGTAAATGTTACGTGCTATTTGGCTGTCGCTATGGTAGTTCAAGCTCATCTAGATATGTCTTAGCTGCAAAAACAAGCAGCTTCTGGACGGAACGCGTTTTGTTCGTTCTGCACTTGTGGTGATTGCCTCTGGCAATATCCCTCCCGCCAGTTAGCTGCTGCCAGAACTACTTACTCTACCTGTTTAGCACCAAGACTATGCTTCAAGTAGATGTTTGTATCATCTCGGGCGGTCGTGAATTTGTATTGCTGCAGTGCTAGACCTTTAATCGCCTCGACTTTTGCGTACTCTACTTCAAACGACTCGGCTTCTTCGTCGAAGGTGAAGTCGGGGTTCTCAATGCTGTTGGTTCGGCTCGTTTTCATGATAGCCCCAATTTTGGCAGAAACAACTAGAGTCATCTTGCTCGAGGCTTGGTGTCGGATTTATTTGTGCCTGGACTCTGAATGCCGCCGAGGAATCGGACATTCAGACCGATTTATTTATCTGCGAACGGATTTATTTGTAAATCAGCCCTAAACCTGCTTTCAACCTGCGTCCGTTTGACAGTATTAGCTGTTTAAATGTGAGTACTCGACTATAAACCTTCGAGCATGATCGGATTTAGATATTAATAAGGATTGCATAATCTGATTTAGACTCTAAATCAGCCGATTTACAATTCAATTAGACAAATTAATCGATTTTCACAATAAACTGAAATGTAAAACATGGACATATTAATAATATATGGAGTAAAACGAAGCATATTATGCTGGTTTTACTCCGCACTCCGCAGCATATTGAATGGTTTTATCATTAATTATTGCAATTATTGTCGCAAACCTAGCGTATTGCTTGGTTTACGGCACCGTAGCTGATTGGTCCAAAATAATTTATAAGGATTATGATTAGCTCAAAATAGTAAAACCAAGCATACTGCTTGATTTTAGTAGCATCAGCAGCAATCGGGTTAAGGGAGTGGTGTGTGTCAAAAGACAGCGCTGGCGGTTGATCCGTAGAGAGCGCTGATGGCTTGGCCGTGAAGACACCACGTGTTCCCGAGCAAGTGAAAAGACGACTGAGTAGCCAAGCCCAACCAAGAACGACTGCCACTATTTCTATAACACTGGTCGCAGCGGCCAGGAGGTTCCTCAGAACCTGAGGGACCAGCTGGCTGGGCCTATTCTTGTCATGACCATGAAGCACAAAGGCTGGGCATCGACGTTTCTGTCGGTTCTTGGCGCGCGCTTGGGGTTGATCATGGCCGAGCTCCGGAGTGACATCGTGCCTTTTTCCTCTTGGTCGGAAATCTCAATTTCCACTTTGTTTTGCTTGTTGGAAAAGCCAAATATTATAACCTTTGAAATACGAACATCAGAAATGAAGAAGACCCACCGCTTCATTCTCTGGAAATCAGGGGTCACCCCGATTTCCAAAATGAAGGAGATAACATCGTCCCGGCACCAAAATATCATTCCAGTTTTTTGTGCTAGCGATGCTGCTTTCTCTTAATATCTCCGTCGGAACGACGTTATTTACCCATCGCGAACACGACCTAAAGTTAGATCGTGCTACCAAAAATGGCCTTTTTCGGTTCGGGTCCCTCAGACATCCAGTGTTTTAGCACGGAATGCCTATAAGAACCCACCGTCGGCCTACGGTGAGCCCTATGAAGGAGAAGTGTAGTAACTACAAAAATTGGTATGCCTCTAGAATTTGACAAGAAAATATGATTGACGAAGTCTCAGTTCGAGACAACGTGCTGCCGAGAAGAAGTGAAGGCAGCTCGCCGAGAACGATGAAGTTGCTGGAGATGACCTTCAATTTGATCGTTTGTAAAATACA
Organism: Phytophthora podocarpi; assembly: GCA_001314375.1. NCBI lineage: Eukaryota > Oomycota > Peronosporomycetes > Peronosporales > Peronosporaceae > Phytophthora > Phytophthora podocarpi. Next base: position 2,907 of record LGSN01001115.1, read on the forward strand.
GCTGCATCCATATGTCAAAAGGTGGGGCAACATCGTAGCAACAATCATGGATGTGATGGCCCACCATGATGGGACACAAGTTGGGTGGTACTCTTGCGCGCATTTACGCAGGAGATGGGATACATCACTCCCTCCTGCAATGTCGGGCGTGCGGACATCCATTTGAGGCGCCATTTTCAGCGGGTCTGTGCACCTCGCTATTATGGACGATGAAGTTATAAATAGACTAGTCCAAACGTACATGTGGTGGGTTAAGATGAATAATATAACGTGACTGTCTAAAGACCGGAATATGTTGTACTAGCAATTACAATCGTGAAATGGTCAAATATGGCGGGTTCATTATGGGGAGGCAAACCTTCCGAAAAAGCTGCTTATGAATCTCCGGAAATCTGCTAATTTATTTGGTAGTTCCTGCTTGATTATTTCTGAAACAAGCCACCTATGGAGGTGGATTGTTTTTGGGATGAGCGCTACGGCACTCTTCTTTTTGCTTCTTTATGTGATCGCAAAACCAAATTGCAGGTAATTCCTGCGACATGCTCCAACTTTCCTTTTAGTGAAAGACACAACGATACGCGCGCTATCTGGTGTTCCTGCTGTTTGCACCTGCATCGACTGTGGGCTCTGCAGCTACCGCTGCTGCACGCGTCACTTACGGCGCTTTGTGTGTTCACTACGGTAGTCAGTGGCACCTCGGACGTGATCGAAAGCCTATTTCCGGTGCGTACTACTACGCCAACCACTAAGATAATTTACTTGGAAATCTAATACTGAAAATAATTAATTGTTGTGTTCTCACATGTGCTCAGCTTTCTGAAGGTCACTCAGTCAGGATTGACGTTATGGCCCTGCCAAACAATGATGATGACGATTCCACACATCTGTTGGCGGGGCGACGTAGTTAATCACGGTGCCTTAGACGAGGAGGAGGAAGGAGCAGAGGATGAAACTGCATACAAAGTTCATCTTACTCACGATGATTACCGCATAATTGTTACGTGGTTGGAAGACGAGAAAATCTCGAGCCCATGTACGGCAAGAAGAAGATGGTTGGTGGTGGTGAACTAAAGCTGACGAAGAAGTAAGGCTTTCAAGTGTTAGCCGACCACCTTCCATGTATACTCAATAAAGCCTAGACTACCCCATCTCACCGGTCGAAACATATAGCAGCGCTGGAAAACCACATGGCAAAGTTAAGAAGGTTTCGGCATGATGCACACACAAATTGGTCTGCGTATTACCATAAAAACGCGCAGAGCGGTTAAAATAGCAGATACACTTGAGATAAAATGCACGTGCTTCGCCCGGATGAAGGTGCTACATGTATATGGCGAAAAGCCAAATATGCTAACAATAATACGCTGGAGATTGGCGTGCCACTGTGGTGTGATCGAAGTCTTCCTTCTCAGCCGAATGAAGTTTCGATTGCTGACGGCGGGAGTTCCGATGGAGAAAAGGAAGGTGCAGTTAGCAACGCATTGGCGGAATGGTTGATGAACGTGGAGATAGGAGAGTGTCAGACAGTGATGATGACAGTGTCGACACTCTTGACTATCAAAATGGTGGCAGACGCGGCAAACTGACGACTCACCTGATGATGAAAGTAAGACGCGGTATGATGATACAAATTTGGATGACAACACGAATGAGTCAATTAATACTGATCTGATGTTAACAGTGCCGCTGGGCGCTTGCCTCTATCGCCACGGGTTGATAGCGACACTGGGATGGAAATAAATGACGCCGACAACGAAAGCGAGGATGAGGCCACCGAGGTTCAAGACTAGTTTCGTCCTGTCGATCTCCGAACGGGAGCTGCGTCAGGACTCCACTCTTATTATGAAAAAGCCGCGGCAAAACTAGAGACTGCTCGTCTCCATACCAGGTCCACAGCAGTACCGACCAAACCATTCCATACCAAGAAGTCAAACCAGGCAAAGAATACTGCCACATGCAAAGCCGGCAAGAAAAACAGGACTCCAACTCAAGTAAAGAGCAGTAAGCAATCCGCGTCCAGTATCAAGAACATAGGTGACAAGGCAAATCGAGATACATCGCGCGGGGGCAGACGGAGCAAACCGCTCAGCGAAGCCGGCTGTCTATATCTGACAATTTCATGACCATTAGGCAGAGAAACGACAAGCGCCGACTGGATCAGTACGAATCAGAGGTTGCAGAAAGGAAGAAAGCTCGTGAGAATGACGACGAGTTTCGAGAAAAAACAATTGCATCTCGAATAAATTGTTTTGAAAGAGGTAACTGCTCAGGGGGAGGAGCGGCGCTACCACAAGAGAGAGCCGCAATATATGAAGATGCTGACCATGGTGCTCAAACTAGAAAAAAAACTCCAACCAAGGGCTAAACCCTACTTCAATTTGCTATCGGAGATGCGTGGCGCACCACTCTAACCAGCAATTTTGCGTCGGATGTTAGCGTTTTTGAGTACATTTGGGACCACTAGTGTCGCGTCGAGTCGATGAAAGCAAGATAAACGCATCTAGCTACTATATCCATCTTAATATCGCAACAATTCATTTAAGTTACCACCTTTTACTAGGCTAAGACTAGATATCAAACTTACCATAGTATTTTACCCGGCTGCTGACCTTTGAATACGGATCTCTTGCAGTGACGACCATCGAGATTTTTAATACACGAATGGTGTGTTCGTTGACAGCACGATCAGGAGCAAGAGAAGTGTTGATTCGACGTTGTCTTCACCGATAGACCTTTTCTGATAAGCAGGAGCAATTGTGTTAGCCACTATATCGGGTGGGTAAGTGGAGTCCGTTAGTATATACTCTCCTGAACTGAAGTACAGTGGTTTGTACTCGTTCTTTGAGAGCTGCATTTCGTGGTAAACGGAGCTGTCCGCACATGAACCAGGCCAATCAGCGTAGAAACTTATAATCTTGCGGTGATCATAGTAAACCACTTGAACATAAGACGGTACCGGCACTTAAGGTCAAAATAACATTCTCCATCAACCGTAGGCCGCTGTGAAAGTGGAATGGTAGTACCATCAATAAATCCTACACATCCCTTGAAGCCCAGGGTTTTCATTCTGCGATACATTTTTGCTCGCTCGATTGCATCAGGCTACACCACAATGACATCCACTTTGTGGCTCAGCGCTGCATTACGCGGTAAATGTAGAGTGCACAAGTACCCTGTCCTATTCCCCATAATTCCGTTGTGCGACTAAGCGACACTCCACTTCTATCGTTTCTAAAGCGATCGAGCGCTACAGCCTGCTGAAGCCATACCGGAGCCTGGGGAAAGTTACTTTCATTCGTGAAGATTGTTTTATCCTCAATCTGCCTCAGGATATAATCGAACGCTAGTCTAGACACTTTCATTACCTTTCGAAATCGTTCATCTGGCAGCTAGTAAAAAACTTCCCCTCAAACTCTGTGCACTTCACCCAGCCGTGCGCCAAAAATAAATGACGGTGCGACGCAATTTGATTAGATAAAAAGGGCATGTTGTAGCCATGTGGCAAACCCCAAAAAGTGTTGGCACAAGAGCAATGTAAAGTAATCCCAGATTGCATTCACTATGATAGTACAATTGAGGACGACGCACAAGTACAACTGAGGACGACGCACAGATTACAATTGAGGATGACATACAGAGTACAATTGTAGACGACACACAGAGTACATTGAGGATAACAGCTTCTACTATGGCGGTGACCGCATGACGGGCTTAGCTTCATTTCATCGTTTTCGCTCGAGACAGAGAAGTTCAAGACGCGCTCATGGATCTACCGCAAACAAGTAATCTCTACAACGCTGCCGTTGCCGTATCCCAGTTCGCGGATCGACGACTAGAGGCCCGGACGCGAGCCGACTGTAACGGTAGACTTCGGCGTTTTGCTGCGTTCTGTCAGAGCTAAGGTTACCCCGACGCTCTGAGGTACCGCTTTGTGGAGCTACCAGACGTTGTGGTGGCGTACATCAACCAGCTAGCTTCGTTGAACTCAGACCAATGGCCCGCCGAGAAGCTTCGCGCCGCGCTCAACTGGCGCTACACAAAGCCGGGGATGCTTCAGGAGGCCATCCACACGATCACTACGTTGGAGAGACTGCTGTGGACGGAACGTTTGTGCCCCGGGGCAATCCAGCCCGATCTGCCGCCATCTCACAGATTGTCGCTGGCCTTAACAATGCCTAGAAGCGCGAAAGGACACGCAAGCGCGCATCACTAATGTCGCTATCGATGTTGTCCCGTATCACCGACTTACTCGATTCAGATTCAATGCTCGACAAGACGGCGTAAGTGTGGTTTTCGGTCGTGTACCCCTGTGCGTCTATGATATGTACGTTGCGGCAGAGAAGGACTCAACAGTAATATCGATGTGAGTGATCAACGATCTGAAAGACGCACCTCTACACGGGTTTGCACGATATTGTCATGCCTATCAGCTACAGTCAAAATCTCATACAACACACTGTCCAGGAGGTACCGCTTCATGTGCATCCTAATACGACTTGTGGCGACAATATGGATACTACCCATTTGGTGTCGGAGCATCTTGGTGCAAGATGCTGGCGTGACTATGTCAATCAGCACTGGATAGCTAATACGACTTGCTACTAGTTTCGGGCTGGTGTGGATATACTTCCGCGTGAGCGCAAGGTGCATCAGTCGCAACTGTCCCGGATAAAGATTATAGCAGAGTTCGTTCGTGACAAATACGGCGATGAGCTTGATAGTGTAGAGATGTTGTTTGCACGCTACGTGAATGGTGACATAACCGTGACCAACGTTTCTGCCGCCATTCGTGAGAAGAAGCGGAAGTAGGCGATGTCGTCCCCTATTGCACCGTCGTCCTCAATTGTACTATTATAGTCCTCAATTGTACTGTCGTGCCCAATTGTACCGTCATTTTTATTGCACTACTGCTTCGTTTCGTATAGGATACAACGTTCCATACGACAATAATGCGTAGGTCTTATGCAATTATGCACCTGCATCTCTCTCATCCTCGTCTGCAGCTTGCTAGTCTGTGTCATGTGGTGTTTCTCTTCTGCCTGATTCACTTGATCCCGATGCTCGGTACGCCCCGCTAGCGTCCGGTATCGAGAAGACCGCTGGTGACGTCCGAGGTGATGCCGCCTGCCCTTCACCCATTGCCAGCAAATGTCACACATCTAGCTGGGAGGACTAGTGGCATGCTACCCCCCATACTTACTGCGTCGTCTCAGACAGTAACACCGATATCTCCATTCAGTAATCGAAAATACAACAATTATAAATTACATCGTACCAAACATGCACAACAAAATAAATAAGACGAAATCAATGTAGTCACACCGGTATAGCAGAGCACTTCGGGAAAAATTCTATAATGAAATGCTTGTTTACAGTTGGCGCTCGCGCGAAACCTATCCAATTGTGAGGTCTTCAGGTCATAAAAAGACAAGCCATTACCCTAAATCTGATCCTTTGGGTGCAACGACTAAGTAATACCTCACGCCTGATTCGACGTACTCAAAATAAGCTAGCCCCTACACATGCCCAGCGAAGTCCTACTTCTCCGTAGTTTCACGATCGACCAAATAGCGACTTAATTCATCCTGGATTAGCAGCTCGGTAAGCTAATCCAGCAGAGAGGGGTCTGTTGGATCCACGACATCATCATTCTCGAATACTTCCACGAGAACGACTTTAAATAGCGCAGGCCCTTATCGTCCAGCATATTCTGGCGCTCGCTCTTTGTTGGCATGAGAGCTAAGTTTTAACCTAAAGATTGGGGACAGATACGGCAAAATAGCATCATTGGATATCTGAGGAAATAAGACGGGAGGGTGAGGTTTAGCACGTCTGATTTTTTTCGTACTTCGCTTATATTTTGGACGAGGATACTACCCAGGTTTTTTTCATAGCCGTGTGAACTAGTGTCCAGGTTGTACCCAGTTTAACCCAGGATATAAATCCAGGATGTAATTTACGAAAATAGCTTACGGTTAAATATGTTCGTAGTCTTTCTGTACTTGCGCAGCTGTCCCAATGTGCGTTTATGCATGGTGCCATGGGTTTGCATGCTCATTTCTGTGTTTTTATGCATGGCGTCGAAAGTTTGTTTGCTCGGGTATGAGGATGTGCTAGTAAGGTCTAGGCAAGCATGGGTGGTGAATCGTAACGTACTGCATTGATCACTATCATACCACACGTGAAAAATATCATGAAGGGACATCTTTCAGTCCGCTTCTGACAAAGGTCATGTGGTCGGGGCACACACGTCCATAAACACTTTATCTTGTGTTTAGTATGACGTTCTGTTGTTATTGGCGCAGATTTGTTTTTGGAATGGTCATGTTGTCCACGATTCTGAATCGGATATTGCCCAGGATCGTCTACAGGTTGTTGTTCAGGATCATGTACAGGCTGTTGTCCCGGATCGTATACAGGTTGCTGTCCAAGATAAGGTTTAGGTTGGTGTCCAATTTGGTGTCGAGGATTACCTACTGGAGGCCATGCTATTGAATAGCACGGTACCCTGAGTATGTGGCCATGTCATTACTTAGGATATGACCGGATTTACGGACGCAATCAGTGCGTTGTTCTACAGCTCTTCTCTCGGTGTACTAAAACATGTCGTGACATGGGCGTGGTCGCAGCGGATCAGCATGAAACACGCGTTAAAAGAGTTCGGAAAACTCTGAATTAATACATATTCAAGCCTGGGCCGGCGTAGGCACTCTTTACCTTCTCGTTCAGCATTCTCCACTTGCAGCAGGCGACGTACATTCCACAGCTACTACCATCTTCTTGGGGTGGTGATATAACGACGACAAGGCTGAATGCCTTGAACTCAGTCCCGATTTGTCCCAGGTTGCAGCTCTGGTTGATCTCCAGGTTCGTCCCAGGTTCGTCCCAGGTTCGTCCCAGGTTCGTCGCCAGGTTGCTGTCCGCGTTGACCTTCAGGTTCATCCCCAAGCTGCTGCCCAGATTCGGTTGCGGTCAGGCCCTCCATGGGTGCAGATGTAACGCCGACGCCAACGCGACAGGTTGTCAGGGGGGTATCACACAGAGCGACCGTCTCTCGTTTGCTTGGACTCCCGCAACCGCCGGTTTCGCTTCGCGACATTCTCCGTTTCCTTCCCAACCAACTGAGAGCATGTTTTCTCACAGTAGCGAACACGATAGTCAAACATCCCAATTTGCGGTGATACTGACAAAGCATCGTTCATTCGAACAGCCCTCCGTTCTCCGAGTAGCCATGTCTTCATCACTGCTCTCCTGAGCAGGCTGGATAGCCATCTCGCGGTCTTCTTCGTCTTCATCGCCGGTGCTGCCGTCGTCTTCATCGTCTGATCTGCTCGGGCGCTTCATTTTGTGGATGAATCCGAATCTCGAAATGAGGTAGAGGAGGGAATAGCGCACGACTGACAACGACCAGGAAGCGGGTAGGGGAACCACTGCACATTCAAGGGGGATGAGAATCGTATTTTTTCTCTCGTTTTTATCTAAACAATAGTCCATGATAATCCTGGACACATCCTGGGCACTAGTTCACACGGCTATGCAAAATTAGCCTGGGCAGTTGGTTTTCCGTCATATTTTTAGCGAATCCTGCTTATTTTTCAAGTAACGGCAGCACTCTATTATTACATGTTAAATATTTTATTTAACCCTAAACCTTTAACTTTAACCCCCCCCCAACGCGAGAACCTGTATGAGACACGTTAAGTATTTTAAACGACTTTTTTGTATGGACCCATTCAAACTTTAAATCAACAAGGGCTAGGCGTACCTCTCATCCTTCTCGCATGACTGTGCATAGCTGTGCAAATGCCTTGACGTTAGTATTTTTCATAAAATAAGAAGATAGAGGCAAATGGTGGGTGCGCGGCAAATCAGTATCGAGGATGGCAGGTGGTTTTGCGCATTTCGCGCTCATTTCATAATTTCCCCCGCTTCGACGAAGATGTCGGGATTCCACGCTCGCTGGCGGGAACTTCGACGAGAAGGATGGGGCTCAAAGCCTCCTACGGGTTTATCCAATGACTATAGGTACCTAATGCCCGGAAATACCAAGAAGGACGTGCACGGTGTGGATTTCTTCGTTGACGAGAAGGAGCTGATGGAATTCTTGGACCGCGTGGACTTGGTTAAGTTTTTATTTGCTATCGACGGAGCATACTTGTGCCTGACGTACGTTATGTCTCCAGAGGCGCTCACGAACCAGGATGCGGAGGATGCGAATGCCAAATCGCCTGCAGTTGCAGCACCGCCCGCCCAAGAAAGGCGGTTGCATCCTGGACCGTCTAGCAATGAAGGTGCGAGCGACTTATAGGGTATGTACGTGTTATGATTCTAACGCTATCGTGTCTTTCACAGGCAGCGATGTTCCACAAAGTCCTGTCTGCCGGCGCACAAGTACGGCCAGGCTAATAGCTTCAGACTACGCATATCCAGAAGATGCTGACAGCGAGGGCAGAATCCCACGTCGAATTGAAGATGAAGAAACAAAGACGAGGTAGCAAGCAACAACACAACAACGCTGGATAAGCTTATCGTGTATATACATGTTAAGGGTACACGCTACTGACTCTTACCGTGTCTGGTATCTTTGTAGACGACCCCACCTGGCGATCGACCGGAAGACCTCGCAGCACTGGATTCCGAGGGCGAAAGTGAGGCCAAGTCGGTGTACGATGACGACGATGATCTAGGATTTGGCGAGCCTGATCCCGTCATGGAGGATGCTACCACTTCTCCTGACTTGCCGTTTGAATCACCACTGCTTGATGCAGTTGGCGGGGTTGCCGCGCTAGCACGCGGCAGTGTGCAACTGGACGTGTTGAAGGGCATCAAGTTCAACGGATGAAGTGATCCTGACACTAAGAAACCCATTCCATACATGGAGGAGCCATACGAGGCAAGACCAAATAACTGGATGAGTGAGGATTATCCTAGCATCTATAAAGACCTACTGCTGAAGCGTTGACCTCTTCTGCAACTGCGTTAGGCGTATTCTTTTTGTTGGCGCCTCCCTCGCTGTGGGAACAAATTGCTGGCAAAAGTGATGACAATTTCATAGAAAATTTGGACATGAGTGTGGCGGCCCAACATGCAAAACAATAGGCTCGTCATCCCAAGGGTCCTGACTTCCAAGTGCAGTCACCTGACCAGATCAAGGCTCTCTTGCTTGGTACATCTGACATTTATGACAGAGAATTCTGCGTTTTCATTGGGCTACTCATCGCTAAGACAATTGCGCCAAACAAGAACAAAATCGAAAACCATTGGAAGACGACTGATGAGGGAGCCATCCCTCGCGGATGCTTCAACCAGTTCATGACACGAGACCGTTCCACCAGTTGCTAAGACGTGGACTCCTTGCTTGTCATACCACCGATTCACCTTCATTGCAGGAACATGAACCGACGTCGCCACCTCGTATGTATCTCTCTCAATATGAGCAGGGCGCTTGTTTGACGCTCTTTACCCATAATTCAGCTTCAGTGGGAGGATCGCTTCACTCAGCCCGCGTTAGTCGCTGTTCCTCGGCCTTATTGACATGGTCATCATCCATGCATTCACTGTGTTCAACTGTCGTCGGATCATAGACGGGAAGCCGAAGATATCGCACGTGCTGTTCTTGAAGCAGCTTCATCTGGAGCTGTGTCAGCTGCAACCCGAGGACAGGCAACAACTGATGCGCCACCGACGAAGACACGCCAAGCTTCTCGGTACGCACCGGTGCAAACGGACGAGTGGCGGAAGGGCAGTGTAAACCAAGCTAGAAAGCGCCGCCAGCACGCTTGTAAGGTCTGCTTGGTGCTCAAAGCAAACGGGGGGGGGGGGTCCGAGAAAACCAGACCAAATTTT
>LGSN01001116.1:0-12970 GCA_001314375.1 Phytophthora podocarpi
CTTAAGATAGTGCCCCCATCACATTCACAACCGATTTAGTTATTAATAAGCCAAAATGCCGACATCCATTCCAAGCTTCAGTGCATATATAAATCCTACACACAAAATGAAGACACCCGCTCGTATTTTAGTGACGATTGGAGGAATCGCCGAAACAAGCAGAACCAGCGTGCGAGTTGATAACCCTGAGTTCATGTTTGACCCCGAGGGACTGTTTGNCCGACCCACATGCTATTGCAAAGCTCTTTGCCATGTTCCTGGCTTAATAAGATATGCCAGCTGGACACGATCGAACTCGGATTTAGGTCACCCTACCCTCATTTAGACCTCTAAATACTTTTCGTGGCGTATGATTTATGTTGGGGATGTGTAGTTCAAATCCCGATTTGACAATGGACATTCTGACCGGTTTTCATTTGTAAATGAAATTCCATGCGTTCCCTCATGATAGTGACATAGAGCGGATCGATGAAGAAAGCAGCAGGCGCCGTGCCGTCAGAGGAGGAGGTGCGCTCTGTACGCAGCGCGCTGCGTCTGCGCCTCAAGAGCGAGGCACCTCAGGTTTCTTCTGCCGATATTTCTAGTGATGCGACCGAGGCAGCGGCTCAAGGGAGCTTGACAGCGGCGACGCAGCTGGAGCAACTCTTTGAGCGCACGGTGCGGTTTGGCGAGAACGAGTCAGGACTGCTGCTTGGGTCTGTGGGCAGTGGCAGACGCTCCATTGTGACGCGTGCCATGCGTAACCTGCGCGACAAGTTCGGCAACTTTACGGTCGTGTACCTCAACGGTGTCATCTTGCAAAACGAGCTCGAGGCTTTCAAGGAGCTCACGGCGCAGCTTACTCGAGCCACAGCAGTGAAGCACCCGGTACTTCTTGCAACACTTTTGATCTATGGCGTTGGGATTTTAACTCACTCTTTATATTTTGCTGGATGGGAACTGTGATTGGTGTGGCCAGGTACTATCCTACTGGAACATGTATGAGTATCTACGCGGTTTGCTTGTCGCTAAAGCCAAAGCTGGAGACCATGTGATTGTCATCCTAGATGCCTTGGAGCAGTTTGTTCGTGAAAACAGCAATGCGAAGCAATTGTTGCTGTACAATCTGCTCGACTGGCTTCAGGTACTACTTCCAGAAGTTGATGTTAGTTATACGCTCCGTTATTAACCTCACGGCGTTTTGATAATCCAACGTAGGCAAAAGACATCAAGATGGGCGTGCTGGGTATCACCGATAACTACAATGTCGTGGACAACTTGGAAAAACGAGTGCGTTCCAGGTAAAAATTATTCGTCTCCTGGAACCATTGAGATGTCTCAACCTCTCGGTAATGGCTACTCTGTGTACTTATTTATTGCTTATTGTGTACCAGATTCTCAAACCTTCAGATTGTTGTTGAGCGACCCTCTTTCGCGCAGATACGGCAGCACCTTGTGCATTCACTTTCCCTCGACACTTTCCAGTGGAACTCTCACAGTAAACTACGATGCCCTTCTGCCGAATACGCTGCAGCCTTTTCCAGCAGTGTGAACGAGCTGCTGTTAGAGCAAAGCAAGTTCCTTGCGAGCCTCGAGTTTGACTATGACATTGGCAAGCCGCAAGCCTTTTTCGTACGGCTTACTTCCGCTGCAGTTTGCTACCTGGATGTTGATACGCCGCTACTTACAGCTCAGCATTTTCGGCGCGCTAGGCACTTGTTGGAGCAGGACCACCAACTTGCTGTACTAGAGACTGTAACAGAACATGGCATCGCGCTGCTAATCGGCATGGGTCATCTGGAAAAAGCTGACCAACGTGTGTTCACGCTGGAAATGGTGTACGCTCGGTGGGAAAACTTTCTTCGCCAGCACGATATGCTCGCACAACTGCCAACACGCAGCGAAGCCCAGAAAGCTTTGGAGAATCTGCTGCGGCTGGAGCTTGTCAAGGACGCTGGGGATGCTTTTAAGATTGGGCGCGGTGGAGACAGTTTTATGAGGCAGGACACTTCAGGTTCGCTGCAGCCTGAGTTCCGAGCTGTGCATTTGAATTTTGCGCCGCGAACACTTGAAGGCATGCTACGTAATGGTAGCATCAAGTGCTCGACACTGCTTAAAGAATGGGCTATTAACGGGAGTTGATCGAAATATTGGGCTGGATGTACCTGCCCGTATAAATATAGGAAGCAAGGGCCAGTCTGCCTCAAAGACATCGAAGAAGATCCTGGGACTTTACCCTGCTTCGGAGCTGACTTGCCGTACTCTGCACTGGGAAATGGTAGCTGGTATGGATTCTATCGCAGATACTCCTCTTGGTGCACAGCCAAGAAGAGTTTCTGTGGATTGCCAAGCCAGTGGTCCAGAGTACAGTTGCCTCATTCTCAACTACGTGTACGTTAGCGAAGTTAATATGGACTTGCACAGCTTTAACGCCACCTCTGTTCTCGTTCAAAGTCATCACTCGTCTGATGTACTCCGCAAAGTTCGCCTCGGGCAGCCACTGGATGCAGCTTTGCATTGTGTAAGCTGTGTTGATAAAACATCGGCATTGAGCGTTAGCACGAAGCTTTGTGCTAACCTGATACCGTGGTATTATTGCAGAAACCATTGCTGAGATCACCTCTGAAACAGCACCAAGAGTTGGCAAAGTCTATGCGGGGGGGGAATAAGCAACTGGCAGACACTACAACTACTCTTTTATCCACTGCAAGCAGCTTCCGTCGGGAGCGAGGTCTACACCGTCTTCAGGGATTACAAGTGCGTATTGCTCGGCAATCTCTAAATTCACCAAATCCCTCCGCTATACGAAGTGCCCCACATAACCTCCAGCCCACTGATATACCGATTCCTCTCAAGAGCTACAAGCATCTTGGCAGCTACGTCCAGACCGTTGTTCCGGAAGACAACGAAGCTAATCTCGATGAAACTTCAAGCGTTTCGAACTCACCTCCCGATCAGCATAATGCGGCGCTGATCATTGCCCGATTTTTTCGTAGTGTTTGTCGACGTGATAATGCAGCTGATCACGCACGAGATGTTTTGTGTCGACGTTGGCGAGAGCAGCATCCCGACAAATATCGAACTCCGCTGTTTGAGTTGACAAATAACGAACGGCTTCGGGTTTTGCAGCTCTACAATCCTCAACTCTACGGCTCCCACCACCCTACATCACCGCTTGCCTCAACGTCAACGTCAATCCGGCTATCCCGGGTCCCTCAAATGGAACAACACAAGCGTCTGAGGCAATTGCAAGTACTTGCGCGGATGGGCAAAGAGACAGAATTGTTAAACGAAACTAGTAGGCAAAAGACGCAAATGATCGTAACGACAACACTCCACGAAGCGTACCAGCGACAGCCACCAGTTTCCCGAGAGCGGACCAATACTATGCTTGGTCGTGAAAGGTTGCAGCAAGCTCACGATCTGGTTATGCTTACAAAAACTCCACCAAATTTCCGCTATAAAACCAAGCCACAATCCCGTCTTCTCATGACCCGTACCTTCACAAGCGTGTCGACACTCAAGCCTCTGAACAAATCAATCAGTAACCAGTAGCTCCATTTCGACATTGCCTAGAACGTCAACCACTTTTTTTAATTCACTTCTGTGCACTGCTCTAGTCGATCAGCACAATGATGGTTATCTTCTACCACTTCCGTTAATTGTGTGCTCACAAGAAACCACTTTGGCTTACTGGTGGAGCCAGCTGCGACGTGCTCAGAGAAAAAATGAAGCGGCTCAAAAAATTTCAGTAGCTTTCCTGGGGACAACTTGAGGTATTCGACAGTTTGGGGGTGAAAATGTGCTTCCAGCACTGCCGAGTGCTTCTCCATTAGTTCGTCTGCGGTGGGTTTCTCCAGTTTGGCCGTAACCTGGTGGATAAGACATTCGTAAGCGGCGAGGTGCGGTGTCACCACACCTGGCCGCTTCAGGCAAATCATGATGTATGGTCGGCCTTGAATCGACTCCAATGCGCCAATAGAAGTCGTCGGTGAGGAATGACTGCTCTGTTGTGGGAGCAAGTGTTGTCCATACGATCGAAGCAATGTAAGGTCCCGGTTACTCTTACGAATCGCCTTGCGAATTACGTCCCCCACGCTACCGCGGATTTTAGAGACAACCGCGTCGGCCTTAGGCTTTCGACTGGTAGCAGTGCTTGTCGACGCGGGCTTGGCCGGAGAAAAAATCTGCGGTGCAAATGGTTCGGCTCGCATCTGATGTTCAGTATCCAGGATCGCATCGCCATCCGTAGAATTGTCCACTGCCTGCTGCTAGCATTAAACATTCACCGTAAAAAGCAACTGAAGTTAGTATAGGGAGCACCCTTGTCTAAACAACATTCAACATTGGTATAGAAGTACACCTGATAAATAGGAGCATTATCGCTGGTCGTGTTCTGCTGCTGTGAAAGCAGCGTAGCGCGCTGCAATACGTCAGATAGGAGCCGTCTCCTTGAAGAAGATGCAGGGCTGCCATCCATACTATCGCCCATGGGCGATCGACTTTGCACTGTCTGTGAACCTGGTAAATTCGGTGGCATCGACTTGCGTCTAATAGTATCCCAATAAACACCAAAAACGTCAACGACCGCCACACGTCATCTAAGTACAGCAAATAATGCCCTCACCTCTTAGCAGCAGACGCCTCCAGCTGCGAGCGTCGCTTCTGGATCGCACTCAGCGACTTGCGGCGATTCTTGGTGTCTGCAGCTGATGGTTTCCTCGTACTCCACCTCGCTGGCCTTGAATCTGCTGACTCAAATCCCAGCTTCTTATTACTGGTGGCACTGACTCCAGCTGTGGACCCATTGGGTTGTTGACTCCGTTTTAATATCGAGCGGGGGTTGCCTCCATTGCTAATACTGTGAGTGCCCCCTCTGCCGCCTGCCCGTCGTCCGATCTCCTCCTTCGACGAAACGCCAGTCTCCACTGCCAAAGATGAATGTTCGTGGCTCCTCTCTTCATCTCCACGACTCGAAGCCTCCTCTGTCTGTGGTGCTACTGAAGTTGCCGCCTTCTGCGTCTGTTGCTGTTGCTGTAGAAGCGACGCGAACGGGTTTCCCTCCTCCTCTGCTTCGTCTCCGCTGTCGTCTACAGGCAAACGTCAGTCTCAAACAATAGTTGCAACAGTACAAACAAGCAGTAACCCACCGAGATTGAACAGAGGCTGCTGCTGTCGTGGGAAGATCTGGTTGTCGCTGCCTTCTCCTGCCGCTTTCGCTGATGCTGTCGCCGCTCCACGAGGCTGTGCAGGGGCGGAAACAGCGTCAGGGGACAGCAGAAGGTTGCGGCGGTGAGAGTCGGCATCTAGGTCATAATACACCACACGCTCGTCCTCATACTGCGCCAGCCTTCGGCCGCCACTTCTTCGCATCCTTGCAGTTTGATTAGCGCGCGAAAATGACAAATTGTGATGAATTTTGTGACTTGCGATGATCGAATTTGTGATAAGGCCCTTTACTATTTTTCTACAGGGAAGAAAAATAGTCTCAATAATTGAAGTTGAAGCTAACTGCACCGCTTACTTGTACATGTGTCTACACTCTATCTAAAGCTTGCGCATTTTAATGTGATTACCTTAGGAATGCACGAGAGCACTTGCATTCGGATGTTGAATCAAATGTCAGTGAACCGCTACATGTAGTAGAGGACACCACCACACAGTTCAGACCTGGGTGGGTGCAGTTTGGTCCTCGTTTTAACCCGAGCCAGCTTCGAAGGCAAAACCAAAGGAGAGTCTCTGCAAGTTGTTCGAAGCACAGCAAGTAAAAGGGAGGGATGCCGAAAACTCCTTTTCAAGCCCGCTACGCCCAATTAACTGGATCGCTGAGAGATACAACCGCCTGTCAATGCCATCAGGTAGATGAACGATTGCGAGCTACGTACAGCCCAGCCACGCTTCAACGTTCATGTTGCAAGGCTCCCCAACCTTACGCTCGATCTGAAGCTGACGCATTGTAATGTAGGCTGTCTGAGTGACACAACTGATGACCATCATGCGGGTATTGTAGCAGATGCCTTGGACCCCGTTGAGATAGCACTCCTTGTATAGAGTACTGCCGCACAGATCGTCAGACGTATACTTCGTAGGAGCTGCCGATTCCAAGTCATACGAGAAAGAATTCGGGCATATCTCGGTTTCATCGTACATGTCCAGTATTGCCTTGTCTTCATCGGAAACGCGCTCCGTGACACAAGCCATAGGGTATTTCTCGCCAGCTTTCGGCACACATTGAAACGCGGTGGTGTCGCACGTGCCCGTGATAAATCCGTTGCAGCACACCCCGCTCCGATAGCGTATGCCTAGAGACTGTAGGCTCGTCAGTGGGGCCAGAGAAGGAAGCACTTTAGCTCTTGTTGCTTCCACGATGTTTAAAGCGGTGAGCTTCGAGAGACCCTCCAAGCTGGGTAACGCGTTCAGAGAGTTTAGGATCGCCAGGGTTAAGTACCGGAGGTTTCCCAGCGAAGAGAATGACGGCAGCTCCTCTACGTCGGGAATGCCGCCAAAATGGATGAAAGTTAAGTCGGGCATGTGGTCGAAGATGCCTGCGGGTACTGTTTGTAGCCTTTTACTGGTGTAGTCGCCCTCCAGGTGACTGCGGCATCCACACACAGAACAAGCATTAGACACACTATACACGTTAACAGGCAGGTAACCCAAGTAGTAGCAACTAACAAATATTCGAGCTCAGAAAACTCCGACATCCACTCCGGTAACCGCAAGGTTTTCGTGTAGACCAGGATGAGTTGCTCCAGATGGTGGCACTTGCGCAGCTCCTCCGGCAGCTCTGGCACAGCACGATTGATAATCTGGACGATGCGCAGCTCGCCAGCATACGCAAGCTCCGCCAATCTTGAGGTCGTGTCCTCGGGATCCGTCCACTCTGCGAAAGTTCGAGGTGCTGTTTGGCGGTCTGCGAAAACCAGGCACGGACAATGCTCGACACCGAAGTTCCACCGATAGCTCGCCGCCACGCACTTATCGAATTTGCTGCACACAGCGCGACTTGATCGTACTGATCCAATCGAGTACACGAAGATCGCGGAGCCGGCGACAAAGAAGATCAGTGAGAGCAAAATCTTCGGTACGAAGTGTTTCTCCAGCTTGGGTTTTCTCTTCGTCGCTTCGAATTTTTGTGCAATAGCTGCCTTGAAGCTTTGTGTCCGAGCTCGCGGTTTGTTCTCTTCTGGTAGGGGCTGCACCTGAGCTTTGCGCTCTCGCTCGAGGCGGCGTTCACGGTGGTTATGGATCAGTGTCAGGATGATTTTGCGCCACTTGTACAGTGAGAGAAGGTTGAGAGCAGACTTGAAGAACAGCGATTCGCCTGTCGAGAACTGTAGATAGTGAAATGCGTTGCAGAAGCTTGCTATCTGTGACGGGTCTCCAAAGAGCCGAGCGATGGTGTCATAGGACCCACCCTGGATTGTCTCCGTCTTCGTAGCGAATGCAGCACGATCAAACTCGAATGATTGAATGAAGTAGGTGAGTACCACGAGCGGTGCAAACACAGCAAAGAACAAGTCGTAGCTGTGGATAGGAGTTAGTACTAGTACCAGCGCCTAACTCTCGCTGATAAAATGTGTTTCATGAAACGTACGCGTAGTAGAGTCGAGCGATGATCAAGTTGGGATCAACGACGTATCGCTGAGACCGATAAGAGGCAACAAGCCAGTTGCACAGTAGGAGAACGGAATATGAATACACGATGGGGGTCGGAAACCCATGACTAAGATATGTAGTCAGGGTAGTTGTCTGGAAAATTAGCTTCGGGAGATCTAGCGCTGCAGCCTACAATTCGACACACGAGTCATTAGATTAGCGCATGGTGAATACCTTCAGTTAGCCTAAGAGACCTTCTCGTGTTCTCAACTTACGTAGTAGTGGTCACGAATATCTTTCGGAACGCTGCACCACTTGCGACTCAACCACATGACGATATAATGGTACATGCTGTCTTTTGTTGACTCCACAACTCTAGTATCAGCAGTTGAACTGATATCACCACTCGATTTCATTATGCTAGTGATCGTCTTATCCTCACGACTAAACCGACCGAAAAGTAGCATGATGACAATCAAGCTGGCGTAGCCAATCCCAAAAAGTGAAAGCATGACAGCAGACGTAACCACGATGTAGTTTTCTGGGTGAGGGAGCAACCAAAACTCGCCGTTGTCGAAGTTTGTCGTGTTCATCACAGAATTTGCCATCTCCGTTGCATGCACTTGGATGTAGGCCAACGTGAACGTCCAAATCGCTGAGAGTGCGAAAACAATAATCATGGGCACTCCCAGATACCCAAATACATCGTGGAATGTGGTAACCTCAGCTACAACAAATTCCGCCACCGACGGTCGCGGCTCCAGCAACGTCCCGAGTGTAGATCTCCTCGGCGGCGATAACACCGCGGATTCCCTTGGTGAATGCACCTTGTCACAGTGTCTCTGATCTTGGTGCGCATTTTCGATCACAGTGATATCGTCCGTCCCGTGTACGAGGTCTACGACTTGCATCGCGTCCGCGGGCGCGATAATATCGTCCGCAGTGTCGGCCACTTCACCGCGCTGGATCTCCAATTTCTCTATAAGTAACTTCGCATCTGCACATTGGGCGACTCCTTAATTGCACGGCAACCACGAAACGGACAGGAGCAAACAATTGAATTGTCTTTTTCGGGAACGATACGATCTGCCTGGGGTCCAGTGCTGTTGCAATCGTCAGAAAGTTATAGTTCTACGAGTCTATTACTTCGAAGTAGATGTCATTTTAATGTTTAAAAAAAACACAACGAATGCATCTCAAAAACTCATTTAAGTGATTCTCAGAACCAAGTACTTCGAAGTATTACATGCAGTGAATTCTACAACAACACCGTGCTGTACGAGGTATTGAAAAGCTTTACCAATAACTAGCCCAGTTCTGCACTGCAATGATTGATAAGAAATGGCATGACGACAGCGTCTACTTACAACCGATCCACATCATGATAACAGTCAAGCTGGCGTAGCCAATCCCAAATAGTGAGAATATGACTGCAGACGAAACCACGATGGTGTATGGGGGCAACCAGAACTCGCCGTTGTCGGAGTTTGTCATGTTCACCACTGAATTTGTCATCTTTGTTGCATGAAGACTTTGAATATCCGAATGACCGAAACCACAACACACAATTAACATGAGCGCACCCCAGGAACTTAAGGACATCGAGGAACGTGGCAACCGCACCTATGCCAACTTCCGCCACCGACAGTCAGGCTGCAGATCTTCACGGCTGCCTCCACGGAGCCTGTACAGTACGTCCATGACCACTCCGGCTTCGCTGATCTGGGTTCGCGTCGTTAAACGCGAGTTTAGAAAATGAAGCAGCACAGGAATTAAGATGGTAATTTGACGACCAGAAGCCCCGGCTTAGATGCCTGCCTGAGGACCCGCCCACTTCCAGCACAATAGTCACAGCCATTGCCAGATTCGCCTACATAACGGTGAGATGACGATCCTTTTTCAGCTGGTGCCCCACATGCATTGCAACGTACCACAAAATCATAGGCATTGAACACCAACGAAGAAATTGGAAAAGGGAGATTCCCAGTACCGGTATCACGAAGACCCATTCGGGTCCAGATATAACGCTTCACGTCCAATGTCAAAGCATATTTGCGCTTGGTAAAGCATGTTAGGCGCATTTTGCATGCTGCTGGCCATTCGCCATCGCCATTAAACCTCAGCACTGCTTGCACGTCTGTGATGTCCCGTATGACCCGACAGTTAGTCAATACTTGGAACTGGAGAGCCCAGCCAATCGATTCGTGCGCCGTGCCACTTCGTCTTCATAATTTCTTCGAGTGGAGGCGAGCCGTGGCCACCACTTGTCCCGGAATTTTCAATGGGCACCGATTTACCAATGAACTCCGTTGATTTCTCGAGAGTCACACGGCATTTTGTGAGTTGAGGACGCCGCCCGTTGCTATGGCCATCGTTGTTTCCCAACCCGTTGTAGTAGAACCAGTCGAATGAAAATAGTGTAGCTGGCATTGGGTCAGATTGAGGTGGGTGATTAGGCAGCGAGTTGACTGGAGCAGGAGTAGCAGAGCCACCTCTCTCTTCTGCGTCAAATTGTGCCTGCAACTCTCGTGCAATATCAGAATCAGAGCGCCAAAGTGGAGGGCGATCCACAGTTGTGACGTTAGCGTCATATTCTCCAGACAACGCCAACTCGAAGTCGTTGGTGTATAGCAGCACCGAAATTACTTTCCAGTACTCGTCCCAGAGCACGATGCCACTAGAGATCTCGAGTCTGGCTAACAGTCGCGCCATCCAGTACTCGTTTGAAAGAAGCTCGGGCTCCACTCCCAGGTCCTTCAGCGAATCAGCCAGTGACGCCATCTCCATGAAGCCGGTCTCCATGGGGTCGAATTTCTTAAATACTCGCTGCACCCGCTGAAAAAGCTGTGTGGAGGCCGATTCCTCGCAAACCCGAGCGTCCAGAGCAAACCCGACGCTAAAGTGCGAGGAGCTGCCGAGCACCCACACGGGAAACTGCGGCGACTTGTAGTAAATCCCAACTTGGCAATAACGCAATGCCTCTAGCTGCGTCAAGTAGCCAATGCGCGCCCGCTGCGGCACGCCACGCAACACCAGCCCCGAGTCGCCCATTGGGACGCTTCCGTCAAACACGTTGGACACAGCCTTGCCCGTGAGCAGCAGGTTCAGCAACTCCTGTGTGCAGTGCCCAAAAGCCCCCGTCAAAGTGTTCGTTGGGTCGTCTATTTCCTCGCGTACAGCGGCGATGCCCTTGGTCCGCAGCACACTGAACGTGAAGTTGATGACGCCGTGCGGGTTGCAAAACGCCGGTATTTCACGCAGCAAGAGCGCCACCAGGGCGTGTGACGGGTTGTCCGCGTCTGTCCCAAGAATTGACACAGTGCTCTCTCGGTACGTTGCCTCCGAATCCTGCACCACCACGCGCACCGCTCGCGTGTCGCCGGCACACTGTGTCAGCAGCGAGGCCATTGCCTCCGCCAGCAGCTGCCGCCTCGCCGCCTCGCCCCGCGCCAGCCGATCTCGCTCCACCAGCTGCTGCAGGTCGACGTTATCGCCTCTCAGCGTATCGCAGTGGCGCACGAACAGGAAGAGCCGCAGCATCTCGGCCTGCACGGCCGCCAGCACGCCGCACGGGCCGCCATGACCCTGCACGAGTCCGAGCGGAAAGCCCTGCAGCGTCTGGAACTCGAAGCCCTGCTGGTACCACCGCTGTGAGTCGTCGGAGGCACCATCGCCTGTCGCCGGCCACAGCAGACGGAGCAGTTCGCTCACCTCCGCCTCGCACAAGGTGCTCATTGCGATTGAAGCGGTTCTTCAGGTGCGTCACGCCATTTCGTGTGGTGCACACATACCTATACAATCGTGCCATCGGACTTGAAGAAGAAGGCCCGACTTGACGCGAGGAAGTCTGGTTGCCACATCGCGCTCTATGCACGGCGCGCTGGGAACGACTCGCCTCATGGGATCTACTGTAGCTGCGTATTACTTCGTAATACTTACGGGCTTGACAGTTTTTTCAATGCAGACGTCTCATGAATGGCGCAGCCATCTGCCCAAATTGGCCATAAGGTATTTATGGCCGGCGACGACATACATGTACCTGTGATTCACAGGCCAATGCATTGAAACGGCATCGGTATGAAGACAAACGATTTCAGCTTTTCATTCAATGCTCCAGTAAATTATAATATACAATGTATGTATTATTACAATACAAGCATGTACGAAGTTAATTTCGAATAATTTAAGTTTACCTTTTTAATTGGGTAGAACATATATTATAAATTTGTCCACGACACGAATTCCTAGGGGTAATGGCGAGAAAAAAGACGAGCCGGACCCGACCAAGCGAAGCGAGATGCTACATTCGACTATTTCCACGGCAGACTGGCAACAAGAAGATGGAGCCGCAGCAGCACAAGCAGGAGCAACACAAGCAGGAGCAGAAGCAACGGGCGGACGACGCGCCGCAGGAGCCGACCCTGATCACGGAGGCCGCCGCCATGAGCCCCGCGTGTGCGCAGGACGTGGTGGTGTACTGCCAGAAGGAGGCCAGCGTGGTGGCGCTGATGCACGAGGCGCCGGACCTGGTGGAGCCCCGGAAGATCGTCGACGCGGTGCGCAAGGTGCGCCTCTGCATGATCGCGCACGCTGATGTGCTGTCCGTGGACTGCGTGAACACGCTGTCGACCAACGCCGTGGTCGCGGCGCCCACAGTGGCAGCATCTGTGCCGTCGAAGAAGGTGGCGGCGCTCGATAGCAACGGGGCCGACGACGACTCTTCGATGGAAATCAATATCTACTACTCGAGACATCACAACGGCGCGGGACACGCGCTGCGCTCGGGCGGCGCGCTAGCCGCCAACCACGTGCAGTCGGGAGGGCCGTTGTCCAACTTCGCGGAAGTGTTGGCGCACCCGCTCACCTGGGCGTTCGTGTTGCCGTTCTTCGCTGTCGGGGTGTACGTGAGCCTTACAAGGGTAGCGACGTTCATGCGCCGTCGGCGAGAGGAACGCCGAATCGAGAGCAAGCAGTACATGCCCGTGAATTGACGTCGTTGTAAGCGTTGTAGCAGTAAGGGGGCTCAGCACAGCAGCATATACCATATAAATAAGCACATTTCCCAGTATCCAAGGCCAGGTTGCGATCTTGCCGCACCGCTATCTTCGTCTCTTCCGGCGGCTTCAGAGTAGTAGTATCGGTACCGTATAGAACTTGTTGATTCCGACATTGATGTTTGAGTAGGGTAGGGGTAGACCAAAACATTTAAAAGGTAATGTCCACCTGTTATACGTAATAACACAAGTGTACCATATGTTTGGTACCAAATGTGGTGAGGTTTAATTCGATATCCTCCAACGCAGGTCATACACCCGGCAAGTGTGCCCGTGAGCGAACGGGGCAGCAATCCCTTGTATTAGGCTGTGTACTGCAGCAAATGCTGGTCAACAAC
>LGSN01001117.1:0-13518 GCA_001314375.1 Phytophthora podocarpi
AAGAACCCTCGCTTTCATAAGCAAGTTAACCCAGTTCTCAACGCAAATGCGTTTTACCTGCTTCCGAAAAAACTATTAGAACGGAGTTTCGAATTGCTTCCAACAGCAAATACCGCGAGTGAACCAATTGTCGTGGACTGTACACTCCGTATTGATTCTGAAGGGAGCGCCATACAGAGCCAAGGTTCCGACGCGGTTTCTCGAGCTCCTTCGACTCAAATCGAATGTATCACAATTAGCGGGGTCGGATGCTTCTCTCGAGCCCAAATCGAAGCTATGATGCGGCTAACGAATTTGCGGACTGAGTGTCAAGACAGCCTCGCCTTTTATGAATGGCTGCAACGCGATGTCGTCTGTGCTGTACCCGCTTCAATGCAAGAGCATGTGGAGCGAGTTGCCAAACAACTCGCTGACATGTATCCACGAGCTGCCATTGCTGGTTTTGGGCATTTCTGTCAGTATAAAACGCTGTATCGCTTGAGACCGCCTACAATGGCGGACGGNACAATCTGGATATACGACTCCATGAACACAAGAGGTTACAAGACCGCACTTGAGCCATTGTCGCTTGATTTGAAGAACGAATTGAAAGTCGATTTCTCCATAGCTGACTGAATTCAGCACTCCTGTACAATTCGACAGATTTAGCTGTGGAATTTTTGTGTGTCTGAAGTTCCTGTGGTTCGTGCGGCCTTCCACATCACAAAGGACTATTGGTAACGCGCTATTAACCCATCGATTCAGACTGCTCTACTACCTGATGTACGGACGTNTGCAATTGCCGCGCGTCTTTATAATGGGTGGAAGGTAGAAACCTCACTCATGTTCCGTCACGGGACGGGCTTCATAGCATTGCAACAAAGGACCTCAGCGCATCATATGGGTAAACTCACGTAAGAAAACGAGATGTCGGCGCCATCGTTATCAGCCGTAAGATTCACTGCAAAGAAAATATAAATTACGGACATGGACGACAACTGGACCGAAAACCTGGACGATACATGCAGCGAAAAACTGGACGCTAGCACTGGCCAAGAAACTATCCGATAAGTTTATCACCAAGCCATTCGAGAACTGAGAACAGTAGTTTCTCGAGCTAAGCTTATATCGACTTTGGAACTAAATATTTTACCAAAACTATCTATTTGGTAACCTATTCGAATTTTTCGGTAAACTAAAAAATAGCTACAAACAATCAGAAATCACAGTTTGCGATGCCTATCTTTATTAGCCACCGTGCCACCAGCTCAGTTTGCGCTTATTAACAGCTCCCCACCGATCAAAGTATAAAAAGATGAGGTCTCCAATATCATGCGTGTGGGCTTTTCGCTGCCGTCAATAAAAAGAAACATAGCCTCCCTTCACGGCGCTCAAGCCGATGTCTTGGTCCCCCCCTTGGGAAGAATCCCCTTTATTGGGCAAGGCATCAAGGACGGCTCTTCACCGCGTGCGCGTGTTCCACAGATTCCTGAAGCAAGGGAGTGACGCTCAGAGTTAATGGAACCCCAGTTGAGACTGCCATTGCACCGTTCCCTCCCCCGAAGTCCAGCGCCTCATGACCGTGCCCGCCCAGGCGAGGACCGGATGAAGAAGGAAGCGAACTCCGTGGTGGCCGCGACGTCTGCTGATAGTAACTGCGGTGGCGAGTTCGGTGTTTGAGCTGCCTCGAGCACCCGACACCCTGGACTTGATCAACGGTTCCGCGATACCCGCTTCCGTCAGGTATTGCGGAAAGGCGTCGTATATTTTTGCCTCAATTTGTTTTTGTTAAATGGTACCTAAAGTGCCTAAAAGTGCCTAAACGTAAATTACGTAAGTAATTTTTACATGCTAGATTAGATACTAAAGATGACGTTTTACTGTCGACTGATTAGGTACTTTGGAAACGTTAGCTAAATCACCAGTCACGTGACTAGCCTCGTTTCGTTCGGGATATAGAGATAGTATGTCCTGGCGAGTGCGAAGCTCGGCTCGCTGGAATGTTCTGCGCTGGGCCCGCCTACGTAAATACCGCGCGGCCCTGCTTCGCGGGCACCCCGCGCGGGTTTGCTATTGCTACGCGCGCTCATAACCGCCCGCCTCCGTTGGGCAGGCGCTACACGCCTACAGTAATTCGGAACGAACACTTTTTCGGTACATTTTCCAGCCCAAGTAAATTAGGTGGAGAATAAGACGTGAGGAATGACGATTTAGTACAGGGATCTTTTTATAACTACTTTTGGGCACACCCAAAATAACGCTGATTAGGTAAATAACGGTAATGAAACGGTAAGTTACGGTAATATACGGTAAGTTACGTTTGGCAACTTTTAGGTAATTAGGTACGCTTTTGAGGACAAATTATCTTTTCCCGGCGGAAATTGCCAGCGGGTTGAAGCAGAAGAGGCGTTATAGTGGGGAGATAATACTGGAGTATTTAGCGGGGTGTATTTCCAGTCGGGAGTCCGGAGCGCTGGTTCATTTTTACCTATTCCTCCTAGACAGTGATTTTCAGAATTAAGGGAAAATACAACCATCATTCTACTTCTTCTCTTTTTTTCGCTGCCATCACTCCACTCTCCAGCATCAACGCTGTCCCGACTACGAGTCCGCCACGAAGAAAACCTTCACCACTACACTATCCGACAGCAATGCCACTCTCGAGAGTCTCTATGTCCTGGACGACGGCGCCAAGTTCCTGATCCTGTACGGCGACTGTGGTACGAGCAATTCGGCGGATACTGCGCGTGTGGACGGCGATTCTGACGGATCCGATCAAAACCGCTGCAAAAGACAACCTCCCCGAGCAAGTACGACACGTTCTCGAACAACTTCTTGTGGCGCTTCTTCCGCTGTATGGTTCCAAAACACGGAAGACTCGGCTAATACAACAACAACCTTTGCACCCAGATTCATATGTTCTTATACAGAGAGAGTCTCCAAAAACCGTTACAAGCCGTAATTCACCTCCGCCATGAGCAGGGGCTTCGTAGCTGTCGCCCTCGGGCTCATGCTGCTCAAGGTGTACACGTGGGTGGTCGTGCTGCGCCCCCACTCGAGTCTGCTTCTCAACTTTCTCTACTTCATCACCACCGTCTTCATGTTCTGGAGCTACGCACGCGCCACGTGCTCTCGCCCTGCCTGCAAGAGTCCAATCAGTGACATAAGTCAGGTGTCCGAGCGTGGAACTCGCTACTGCGAGCGCTGCGACGCCGACAAAGCGGCGCATGTTCACCACTGCTCCGTATGCAAGAGATGCGTATATCGGATGGACCACCACTGCCCCTGGACGGGAAACTGCGTGGCCTGGAGCAACAAGAAGTTCTTCTTGCTGTTTCTCGTGTACACATCGCTGAGCTGCTTGGCGTTCAACACCATGGCGTCTCCATTGGTATGGGACACGAGATTCAAACGGTACGAGTCACTGCTCAAGTGTGGCTGGGCGTTGTCACTAGGCATCGGTCTGTTGTTGGCTGGATACTTTGTGTTCCATCTGTGGCTGCTACGAGAAGGCAAGACGACGCTCGAGTTCCTGGCGGGGAAGAGGGGAGAGCTGACGGACTGCAGCTTCACGCACAATGTGACGGTGTACTTCGGTCGGGACGTGTGGAACTGGTGGCTGCCGACGAAGCCGATGCTGGACGCTGCTATGGGAGGAAGACGGGAACGTGATGAAGACGACGAAGAGGAAACACTACAGCTTGTCGTGGAATAGCAAAAGAGAGAATATGAATGTGCCATACCTGCTGGAATTGGAGCTGGTTCTTGCTCTGCATCTGACCTACTCACTTCTCTTTCTTCTTCTCTTTCCGTTTCTTCTTGTCCTTCTTGCGCTTCTTGCGCTCCTGCTGCATGTCGTCGAACGTCTTCTTGTAACCGGGCAGTTTCGACTCGTAGAGTTGTTCGATCTCGATGGCCATCTGGTGCACCGGCTCACCCACGCGGTTGAAGGTCTTCGCATTCGCAGCCATGAGCTTGATGTCCGACGTGAACTGGTCGATCTTGGTGTACTCTGCGTGCTCCACCTTCTCCTTCATCCGGGTCAGGTCCATCGGGTTCTTCACATAGTCAAAATAGTTGGGCACGCCAAGTCGCTTGCAGTTGTCCTTGGTGAACTTCTGCAAGAAAGGGTTCCCCGGCTTGCCACCGACAACCCAGCCTGCCCAAGTAAGTGCTCGCAGCTCGGCCACGAGCGGGGCCAGCAACTTCTGCAGCGTCGAGGCGTCTTCTCTCTCTCGTTTCTTTTTCTTCTTTTCCTTCTTCTCCTTGCGGTCCTTGTCATCCTTGGATTTTCCCTTCTGTTTCTCTGCATGAGCAGCTCGTTCAGCACCTGTGGGAGGCGGCGCATGGATGAGTCCCGGCGTCTTCCGACTGTTGAGCGGATGCAGCACGGGGCCGCTCTTGCTACCCGCAGGAAGCTGTAGCGCGCTCTTCACCACACTCTCAGGCAGCGGCTCAATGGGGCGGTCGAAGGGCACTCCCTCCAGCAGCGCTATGAGGTCTCCATTGGCCTCATTCGGCGTCAGCGAGTCGCGAGCCTCGCCCACGCCGCGCAGCAGGTGGTGGTACGTGTTGGGCAACGTCGTCTCCGCCATCTTGGCCAGCTGAGGCTCCAGTTTGTAGTGCGTCATCAAGTTGCGGTAGTCCACCTCATCTGGCTCGACTAGGAATATAACATTTTACGTTAGAATTGGGGTATTATCAAGAGAAGAGGACGCCGTACTGTTCTGAGCGCCGCGGACGAGGTAGAATTTCTCCGGATCCAGCGTTGCTGTGCGGGGGACAAGGGTATCAGTGTATAGAGAAGAACGTTAGCTATCAGATGAGCTGGAATTTAGCAAGACAGAAGGCCCGGAACATGCATTAACACGTCGAAGAGAGCGGAGACGTACCATTCGCCATTTTGCTGACGTAACGTCAAATCGGAAATGATCACTTTTTGACGCTTAAGTATTATCAGCCAATCAGATCATTTTATTTGTCGAATAACGGTAAATAATCATACATTGAAAGTATGAAGAGGCCCAGCGACTGCCGCGTTCTTGTCGTGGGCGGGGGCGTCATCCGCCTCACCTCGGCGCTAGCTCTGCTGCAGAATGGTTTCAAGAGCGTGCGTGTTGTTGCCGACAACTTTGACGCCACCACGTCGCACGTGGCCGGCGGTCTCTGGATGCCTTTCTCGCTACCAAACGATGCCAAACCTCAGTGCGTCAATTACATAATACCGGTACTATTAATACAATGTACTAATGCAATTTTATTTCGGTTTTTGCACCTAATGTCATTACTACGTATAGCAAGTGGTGTGAAGCGAGTTATAAATGGCTGGCGAAATTGACGAAGAAATACGGAGAAGAAGCGGGGATCCATGTCGTGGAGGGAGTGGAGGTGTCAAGTGAAGGACCCCCTCTCGTGGTAATGAATAGCTAGTATTTGGTGTAGTTACTTAAATTACTACTTTGGAGTACTACGTACTTCACGTACGTACCGTATTTGGGATCTCATACTACAGAGAGATCTCTTAATACGTACCTCACATTAGCCAATCATATTGCGTCAAACAAACAGGTCATCAATTGAGATCTCATAAGACGTAGCGTAAAAATACGACGAACCAGGCCCATTCATTACAAGAAAAACGCCCTGGCACGCACGCCAAGCCAGAAGAAGCGATGGCGCGCACTCCAGGCCAGCATAGAGGGAGGACGCGGACGACAGGCACAGGTAAAACACCCAAGCAATTCAAACGGGTCGCTATTTCCTTTCGCCACAAGCTCGCCGTAATAGAGTTCTACGATGCAGTCATTTCGAAGGAGAAAATGCACGCTACAGTAAACTATTTTTACCCCTCTCTCTTGGCAGCTCAAATTAAAGTGAAGAAACGGCAGGTCTACAACTGATTGAACCAGCGTACACTCATTATTGACAAGTGTGAAACAGGCTGTGGGTCCCACTGCAAGGACCGCAAAATTGGCATGTCGACGACGTTGTCGTCGGAATTCGAAGAGCAGCTTGTTGTCTGGATAATTCCCTGAGGAAGGGAGGCATTCCAGTGACAGGTACTATGGTTCGCATGCACGCAAAAGATTGCTACAAGAGTGCAGGGCACCCCGTGACCAAGTTTACAGCGTCTCAAACGTGGCTGCTATCCTTTCTTCGGCGGAACGAACTTTCCATTCGGCGGCGAACGCGACAGAGCCAGAAGACACCGGAAGACGCAGCAACGAAGGCAGAAAACTTTGACAGGGAGATGCAGGAGAAGATGTCCGAACTCGGTGTAGACCGAGTTTTTAATGCTGATCAGACTGGTAAGAGCATTTTGTTATATCTTGTTATAACTATGCAAGTTGCTAACTTTTACTGATTTTACTGATTTTTATCTTACTGAAAGCAATAAATTATGAGTATTTACCAACTCAAACCATTGCTTCGATTGGAGTAAAAACAGTTTGAATGAAAAGTGCTGGAAAAGATAAGGATCGCGTTACGCTGATGCTGTTAGGAGACAGTAATGAAGAAAAATACGATCCGTTCATGGTTTTTAAAACCAAACCCTCGAAAATTCTGAAGCGGACTTTGGAGAATACAGCGTTCCAACATGGATTTGGAGCACAATTTTGGCGGGAACTGCGTGGAGAACAAAATGGTATGCAAGTTTATGGAAATAATGCGGGTTGGTGGAACAGTGAAGTGACGATTCAATTTCTGATCTATCATTTCCTCAACCGACGTGATATGCACGTGCCTGTATTGCTTCTGCTTGACGATTTCTCGGGCCATTGGCGGAAAGATGTACAAATGTTTGCGCGGCTATTAAATGTGGAGCTGATGCGCATACCGGCCGGATACACATTTGCGTGTCAATCGGTCGATATTTCGTGGAATAAGCCACTTAAGGATGTGATGCGAAAAAATTGGGTCGATTACATGCTGCAGCAGCTGAAAAGCAGCACGACCGTGATTCCATTTAAGCTTAAAGCTCGGGGATATATGATCGTTGACCTACATCTCCCTCCATCAAGTACTGCTGCAGCACTGAAAGAGGCAAAAGCTTCCGTCTACGTCGGATTTTTCAAGGAGGTAAGCGGCGCTGAAGACGATGCTTTTCGTAGCCAATCTCGCGTAGATGGAAAATTGTCACCTGCTTTGTCCGACATAAGCATGCACCTCAACTACGTAGCATCGACGCTGGACGTCAAGTATTGTCCTCAGGTCTTCTCCTTCATGCATTCCAGGGCTCGAGGTGACGTGCAAGAGCCTCACAAAGATTTCACGGAAGATGGTTTAGTGGCTGTTAATGTGACATACACTGGGAGTGCGCCTGCAAGCGGTCTAATTGCTTTGCAAAAAGGAACCAAGCTGACGATGTTTGATGGCTGCTTAGATGTGCTGGATGTGACTAAAGCATTGGTAGTGGAGATTCCAATTGGGCATTGTGTCATTTTTCGTGGTGACCTTCTCCATTGTAGATGAATTACTTCTAGTATGATTATCGCTTCCATTGCTGTCTGCAGCTCAGAGAGATTTCCTGGGTTCCTGACATTGTTACCGGAGCGAGCACGACGGTTCATCTTGTCATCACTGCGGTAAAAGGGATGGATCGGCTAGTACCATGTGCAGCCATCGTCACTACTGCCTGGACAACGAGGATGGCGCAAGAAATAGGGAGAAGCGTAGGCTTTGACAGAACCAGCGAAGTGTGTTCAGGTGCTCTGTATGCAAGCCTGCAAAGGTGTATGCCGTTGTTAGTAATCTACGGAACCATGTGCGACTGAAACACCCACCAATGTAGATACAATTCAAATGTAGCGGTTGGACACCTGCTAACAGTGCGTTCGTATTGACTTGCGTTTTGTATGGGCTAAGTTGAAGATCGGTATAACAGCTGGTGAGTGAATAATTTTATATAGACTTTTGTATGCTTGAAATTGAAGTCAGTAGATCTTATATAGATACCAAACAAGGAAGCGATCAATGTGCCAGCATGTATTGTTGAGAAGCATACGCATCACCATGTAGAGCTAAAATGTGTAGTCCTATGCTCGAAGGACCCATCGCGTGATACTGCGTTTTAGTCGGCATCCTTATGCTCCGTGGTGTTGGAATTGTCGTCATGCTCTGGGATGTCGAAATAAGGGAGACTACCTGCATACCCCCACGATCGAGCTGGAAGATACGCGCTTTCGTACGCTATCACTTCACCGCTGGTAAACCCTGCATGAATTGGAGTGCGAACAACTCGATCGGTAGTCTCTGAACCGACTGCTTCTTGGTAACGAGGTGGTAGAATCGCCGTTTGTGGTGGAGTTGCTGGGTGGTTAAGGTTCATACGCTCGCTGAGAATAGGATCTCTTGCAGTCCCTCGAAAGCCCCGGCTCGCTTGGTGTCTGTGGCGTATAGAGCCTGCATTACGTACCTGCCCTAGAGGTGCAGGCTCATGAACGCGAGGAGCTGGAATCTCTTCATCTCGGTCTCGAATCCACCAGTGCTTATCAAAGTCCTCTGGCTGCAAGTAGCGCCCTCCATTCGACTCAATTAGGGCAATGAGTTCGTGTAGGCACGGCCGTCCGTGAACCACCCTGGAGACGCCACTGCATACGCTGCGCTCAATGACGTTGTTAACAATTTTCTTGGCATCCTTCAACAGTTGATGCGTAGCTGTTAGCGCCCAGGCTGTGCTGACACGAACGACCCGAGAGTACATGTTTTTTTCTATAGCATGTGAGAAGCGATTGTTGCATTTTGTTCCAGCAGTAGGCGTGTCTCGCTTGCCGCCGTAATTCACCAACTCAGCAGCTTGTTAAAGATCGTGAAGAGGTCACCTTGGATAGTTTGAATCTTGGCTTTGATTGTAGCGTGTGATCCCTCCACGGCTGACGTATCACGGATGCCAAAATGCGTGTAACGATTGGTGCAGTGCTTCACGATTCGCGTCTTGTACTTCCACCAGTGCGCGTCCAGGTAATCAGACACGACTTTACTCGTTGCCTTGAGCTCCAGACACTTATTCACGTACTCAGCCTCGGTCTCCGTGTCTACGGCTTCATAGAAGGTTGCCATTAATGAATCTGTTTCCCACGCGCTCTCTTTTTTTGGCTGACCGGGGGCGGGGAAAGGTACGTCAACCTGACCAAGAGGCTTTAGCTTCCACGTTCTTGTTCATATGTCATCGACAAAACCATGGAGGGTACGTCCGGGAACACTCTATCCAGAGTGTTCATACAGGCCAACTCACGATCAGTCAATATGACACGAGGGCTGTCGATTTCGTGCTCAATCATGAGCAGGATCAACATGTTGAAGGCCCACACGTAGTCTTCCTCCTTTTTCTCCCGGAAGCCAGCACTGCGCAACCGGTAACACCTTGTTACTACCCGTCAGTGTGATCACGTTCAACAACGGCAGTTTGTACTTGTTCGTCTTGTAAGTACAGCCTGCAATCAGAACGCCGTAATGCTGCCTGTACAACGATATTG
This sequence comes from Phytophthora podocarpi, assembly GCA_001314375.1. Taxonomy (NCBI): domain Eukaryota; phylum Oomycota; class Peronosporomycetes; order Peronosporales; family Peronosporaceae; genus Phytophthora; species Phytophthora podocarpi. Next base: position 9,456 of record LGSN01001117.1, read on the forward strand.
TAGCTGGGTGGGCCCAGAACAAAATCTTCAATTCTTGCGTCTCAGGATTCACCGTCCACTTGTGAAAGAATTCATACTGCCGGAGCCGATGGAAAAGACCCTCTGTTACAGAACGGGCGGCTAGCTCACGGCGACGAGCCGCGTCCATCGCGTTCGGAATGTCCTTCACTACAAGCAAGGTAGTGGGGTCGACACTCCGAATCGTGGCTTGAATGCGTGAGGCTGAAACGCCAGCGGTGGTTTGAAGGTCAATTAGAGCACGCATATCTTCAACGGGCGCGAGAGTCCTGACGTTAGCACCCCGGCGGCGATGAGCAGCATGGACTCGAAAGTCCTGAGACGACCGGTGGTTATGAAGCTTGCTTCTATAGGTGTGCAAAAATCTTCCACGGACCTGACACATTGTCCTTGTTGACAGCATGGATGGCAATTTGCATGGGGCATTGCGAGCGCTTTGAACCTCGATTGGTTCGGACACGATCCTCTTCTGTATGCTGCTGAGAGTTCTTGGGCACTCCAGCTCGATCACACTCGTAGACCCGCGCCCATACCTCACGTTCTGGAGTATCCGTACGTCGCACACGCCGACGTGACACGTTGTAGCAGTGGTTCTTAGTCCATTTATGAAGTGTAGGCTCGGCTTCGTCGTGAGAAGAATACACCAACGCTGGTGGTGGAGCTATTGTGAAAGCTCTGTCGTGTGTTGTACTCATGGCTGAGCAAATTGAATTGTAACTGGCAGTCCTTAGTTCGTGTGTAGCCTTCCAAACTATCACCATTCTCCAGCCATTGGTTCTAGCGCTCAGCTCCAACCATTCGCCTGCCAGCAGGTTGTCTTCAAATCAACGACCTTTCATTCATCTACAAATGTCGTCTACAAATCATTACCGGTACAAACTGGTTAGAGCTCGACCATCGTATATGACCTGTCTGTGCGAGGGCACTCCCGAAGAGGGTCCTCGTTAGTTTCTGCCTTGGATGCTCACCGTTATTTATGTATTGTTGCGCACCTAAACCACATATGTCACGCCGTAAAAAGGAGCAAAAATCCTTGGTAAAGGCGGATCGAAACGCCATCAATACATCCTACGTGATAGCATGCAAGGCATTTCCAGATCATCCATTCGCCGACTCGCTTGACGAGCTGGGGTCATTCGAATGTCCGCTCTAGTGTACGAAGAGGCTCGCGCTGTTGTAAAGGTGTTTGTAAGCAACCTAGTACGAGGCGCCGTGGTCTACACACAGCGCGTTAATCGGGAAACGGTGGCTATGAGATATGTCGTCTACGCTTTAAAGCGACAGGGCCGCACGATTTACGGATTTGACCAGTGAGGCATCTGTGATGAGAAACGTAGTGCGATGAAAGAAGCATATTAGCTTGCGAAAGCTCAAATTCATAAGCTTTACGAACTGCGACTTCCCCCGGGACGCATCGGCCGGGGTAAGCTATTGCCGTTTGCACTACATATACTAGTAATACCGGTAACCATTGACATAGCTCACCATCTCAACGTTGTTTCACTGGGCTTTTTATGATCTAGGGTTTAACTTTTGTCCACCTCCGAATTATGCAACTCTAAATAAGAGGACAAAGCATGATTAACAAAACGTTCGCCAGACGTGTAAATGTGATCAGCTAAGTCAAGCCAATCAAGGCAACCCCGCCTCAAAATCAACTATAATGCAATTGACACTAGCGCATCAGGTTGCGTCTGAAAACCAGTTTGAGGCCCTCGTTGTGCCAGTACGCGCGGATGTCATTGAGCTGGCCACACCAGAGTCAAACCGTTGGTTTGGCTAATTATTAGTGAGGTGGAGGTCACACATGTAAGTTATTGTAACGTGGATGGAGCAGTAAATCCTTGACTATCGTGGTCGCACTGATCGATGATCGGGTACCACGCCTCAATTCCCTCGTCGACCTACTACCTAACCCTATAATTTAGACCTCGCCAAGTTGGTGTCCGGGGAAGAATAAAATACAGGTGGTCTAACCAATGGAAAATGGAGAAGGTGTTCAAACTGCTGTATAGCTGCATGCAGGCATCGATACAAGGTGATCGCGACGTGAATATTCATTTCTAGTATGACTTGACGTATGTAAAAAATTAAAAGGTTTGGCTTCCGGGCGGAGAATCCTTGTTTGCTCATATCTACCCGGGGAGGCCAAAAAGCTTTATACTGCTCGCGAACCCTTTGTTAAGAAGCCCGATTAGGAGGACAAAATTCTAGAAAGTCACAATAGTACTCGTAAGCGAAGAGTTTCCGAGTAACCACTAGGAATAATGGATATCCTTCTGCTTCCTCCCAAGCAGTGACCCAGTTACGCGCCAGCTTAATTGGGTAAAACTGCGTATCTTTCCACCAATAACAAGCAAACATACAATGGTCGCCAGGTTTCCTACGATTTCCCTAGATAAGTGAAAGGCATGAACCCTACCACACTTCAGCGGTGACCAGCTCGCTTCGCTCGCTAGGCGCAATGTTTATGTTTGTCGGATAAATTTATACAAGGAGATGCCCCAGCCGGAACCAGGTCTTTAAAACGACTGGTTACGATAGAAGTCCCCTTATACAGAAATACAATATAGCGCTATGACTATTGAGGGGATTGCTGTAGCGATCTGCACCTCGGCAAACATTGAGGTTGTTCATGTCAGATAGAGGATATTTGCACCGCACGGGCGAGAGAACATACCATACTGTGCAACAGCCTCGCACAGTCTGAGACTGTGAATGGAAATTGGCTGTACAGCGAGTACCGGTATGTGAGTCAAAAGTCGAACTTAAATGAATGAATTGCGGTACAGTTCAGCTGTTATAAGATTGAAAGAGGTAGCCCTCCATTTCTCTCCAAATGACAAGTCGGAAGACGAAATGGAGGTGGAAGCCTCTCTTCACGTTGATGTATTGCTTTTTCATCTTACTCTGACTAGTTGCACACAACACAGCGTCACAAAACTATCTTGTGTGGATCACTTTCGACCTAGTAGTTAACAAATTAACATTCTTGTGACTTGAATATCGACCACAAAGGCAACGATTTGTGTCAAACTGGCACCTGCATGTTGCGTTGACTGGGGTGTATACGAAGCCGTATGGCCGCCAACGCAGTAATTACACGAAGAGACTTCAATTTCGCATGTGTGCATTCCTTTAAAGTTATCGCATGCGTCAGGCTTTCTGACTAATACTCACTAAACGCAACTCGCTTCTATTGCAGCCTCAAACACAGTCACACGTACAATAATGCTAACTGCACGCACATACATACGTTCATACTCATCACAACAACCCCAAGCCTCCTTCACGCCACGTACGCGCAAGCGTGCACACGTATGCTTCCGGCGTCGTCGCTCACGCTTGCTGCTCGCTCCGCTTGTCTCCTAGTTTCCAACATGGCAAATGAGAGCGGTGGCTGACAGCAAAGCGCTTTTACAAAGTTTCACAGGGAGCTCTCGAGTCACAGGGCAACTCCCATCTTGAATATGTTTTCGGGATATTCTCAGTATAAAACATGCTACCTGGTGCGATGCAAATAGACACTATTAATATCGTTCATGTCAGAGTCTCGAGATTCTCGAGTCGAGATGTGATGTCGCGAAAACTGCATCGGATTGTGAATGTGCAAGACCCATGCAGTACATGAATGAAAAACAGATCTTGGTTCCTCATGTATTAAAACACCATGGTATTATACTAAAACTTTCTTGTTATGTGTGTGTAAATGTACATGTACAATACAATTAATACGTGTACTGTATACGGTATAATTATACTGGGAGGACAGCTTTAGCTGGCTGAACAGCCTAACCAATTTTATTACAGTGACAATTGGCGAATGTTGCCTGAGTCCATATGTCACCGATTGATGCCACGTTTACAAAATAGTCCACGTGCATCTTGTGACTGGCGGTTTTCTGAATGTAGTGAAACTCATACGGGCCAGTCCAAAACGACCACCACGTATTTTGGATACTTGGCCAGCGCGTTCTCGCAACCAAAAAACCAATCCCATTGCTAAATATGTGCGTGGTATATTAATACTATACAGCCATTCTTT
>LGSN01001118.1:0-12732 GCA_001314375.1 Phytophthora podocarpi
CGTGCGGAAGTCCACGAACGTCGCCAATGAGCGCCTCGTGAAACCGCAGGGCTTGCGGAAACGTGACAAGTTGGCTAAACTGTTTATTGGTAAACCGAAGAAAGCTCAGGGTGACAGTGGCAAAAGCGGCCGAGTCGGATAATTCAAGGCGCGAATACAACCTCATTGACGTTCATTCGTACTCAAGACCTGCAGTCCGTCAACAACTGCCTGCTCCACGGGGCTGTAGTCCCCGTCAGCTCGGTTCAAGTTCATTTTGCGGTGCAACCGCACGTTCGGATTGCACATGATGCGCACTGACTCCACTCCCTTCTGCCCCAGATTCTTGCTGCGAGCGTGCAGCAAGAACGGATGCACCAGCATGACGTCGCCAGCCTTGCCGTTCATCTCCACCACATCCCGGCGTCGGAACTGTCTGGCCTGGTAGCTCACGGCGCCGCCTTTCATCCCTCGCGGCTCGTTCTTCTCTAGCAGCCTCGCAATCCACTTGTGCGACCCCACCGACAGCGCGGTGCCTCCTTCACCAGGCCCGATATCCGAGAAGAGGAAGATCGCCAGCAGCCCGGACTCTTTGCTATCCACGTGGTGCTGGTACGACGCGCCGTCCACGTGCCACTTGCCCGCAGCTCCCCACGGCGGCTCTACCTGGTCCGGGAACGTGATCATCCACCACCCAAGACCGAACTTCTCCCACTGATCTTTGCCGCAGAGCTGGTCCATCGCGCGCTTCAGACGCAGCGTCACCACGTCGCCCCACACCGGGTCGTCCTCCGCCGAGTAGAGCTCTGCTTGCAGCCGAAATGACAACAAACAACTACAAATGAGCAACTTGTTCTCTATATTGCGAGCATCGTTTGTATAGCCTTAGCTGATTGTATCGTACCTGGAATGCCGTGCCTCTCCACCCACGTGGACGAGTCTTTCGTGATGCCATCCTGCGCCAGTCGCTGCCAAATTAACTCGCGACACTTTTGAGCGGTGGACGGCGAGAATGCTCCAGACAGCAACACGAAACCGTCGCGGATGAACGCTTCAATGGCTTGTTCATCTAGTGGAGGTGCATCGCTTGAGGTGCGCTGCTTCTTGTCGATGGGTTCGGCGGCGGCCGGCTCATCTTGGCCACTTGACGCGAGCGCTCGCTTCATAGAAATTTTCTAAGCTCGGGATCTCTTCTAAGGATTAGCAGCAAATGAACAGCTAAAACTGACCACTGGATTGTAGAATGAGCAGTGAACGGGGAGGTGGTCGAGTGGCGACTGCTATAATAAGTTTAGCGATATCACCACTTCTGAATTCGCCTCGAATCCAGCAAGATGTCCGAGTAACGACAAAACAAGCAAGCACCTACCCCCCCCATGAAAGCGAGAGCTCTGGTGGCGTCACTTCGACGGAGCTTGCGACGATGATTTCGTTGTCATTGTCCGCTGTCTCGCCGCTGATGGCGTCGCGTCCAACGATGCCGACTCTGTTCGATACGTCGTCCTCCGTAACCCAATTACTGAGGACATTCCCGGTGTAGACATATCTGCCTGCGGGTTCGGCGCCTCCAGCTGCCAACACACCGCTGGTAAGCAGCATCCACTCCGGCCCCTCACCTGCATTGGACTCATTTGCATGGGAACCGACGCCATGAACGGTATCTGCTGCGTATTTGTAGTGTGTATCGACGCACGTCCTGCAAAGGAAAATGTGACTTGAGTGCTGGTTTCGCTGGGTTCACCAACTTTGTGCCGCACACATGCCGGAACAGTGCTGTCGCCGCAGCGAGAGTCGTGGAGCGGAAGAACGGGTGCATGAACGAGATTGCCACCACGGGATCTGGCCAAACTGCCAACCAGATTTACAAGGAATTTTACGTCGGCAAGTGCGGGCGGTGCGTCTTGGGCTGACGCGGGACCAGGCAATATCTTGAGTGAATCGTACAACATTCTTACACATTGGTACGGTATCCATGCATAGATTGACGCGAGGGCGACGACATCCATCGAGTTATCAGGTGTGATCATCCAAATCTAGCTGGTCGTATTGTCCAGAACCGTTACCGTCTTCCCATCCAGCCGCTTCATGTTGGCCATTCTCGCAGCAGCGGCAATATCGTTTCGGCTTGTGTGCTGCACAAAGTTGGTGAAACCAACAGTCCCAGCACTCAAGTAACTCCGAGTGTACGAGAAGCCGCAGAATATCTTTGGTTTTGTATGTCTCAAGTTGAAGTTGAGCGCTGTTCCAGAAATATTGCTGCAAAACGTTGAATCCATTGTGCATCTTCAGTCATGACACCGGCAAGCACACCTGCGAAGGCTTGCACATGGTTGTTTGTGCCAGTTGCCGACTTAAAATGCAAGCGAAAGCCACGCGGAATTACGTATGGTATGTATACACATGCATTCGCTTTTTCGTTCTATTGGCCCACTCGCTACAGTTGAATGGGGTTTACTCGCCTACTGCGTAGTTTGTGCCAAATTACGCTTCGACCTTACGCTTCTTCTTGTTGCGGCCGGCACCGCTAGCGGGTGTCGCGGCGATCTCCTGCACGAAGCCGGTCCGCTCCTCGTCGATCGTGCGCTTTAAATACTTGAGGCCGGCCAGGTTGAAGCCGATGCGGCTCTTATTCTCCACGAGCTGCGAGCGCAGTCGCTGCCACAGCAGTTCAAGCTCGTTGAAGAGATCCACACGCGCGCAGATGGCCGAGTTGTGCAGCTTGAGCAGGAAGAGCAGCACGCGACAGCAGAACTCCACCTCCAAGTGGCTCGAGATCAACTGCAGTAGCAACCGGATCAGCCGCTCCACGTAGTCGAACGGCAGCACAATAAGCGCCTCCTCTAGGTCGTGCGGCCGGATCCGCCGCAGCGTGTGAAGCACGTACTTGAGCGGCGAGTAGCCCAGCAGCAGCATGTTAGGTGGGCGGGTCGACTTCTTCGGCTTACTGGACACCTCCTTATCATCATCGTTCTCCTCTTCGTTACCAGGCAAAGCATTGGCCTTCGCCTCCTCAGCAGCCTTCTTCTTCTCCTGCTTGCGCTTCTTGGCGGCGACCGTAGCCTCCTTCATTTTCTTCTTCTGCACTCGCTCGAAGTCAGCAATGGCCTGCAGCTCCGTTTCAGCCAGGCCGATGGCCTCCATCAGACTCTCACCGGCACGAACCGACTCGATGGTGCGCTTAGCGGCCGACGCCGAATTGTCGTTGCCACCCTCGTCATCCTCGCCCTTCTCCTTGCCCAGAGCAGGTGCCTTGCCGTTGCTGTTGTTGGTCAGCTCGTCCTCGAAGAGCTGCTCCATTTCCTTCTCCTTCTCTTCCTCAATGAACACCTGGTCCTCCGTGCGAACGTATTTGCACAGCGAGCGGTCCTGCGAACAACTCACCACGAAGTTACCATCGCCGCTTACCGCGAGTCCCCACACTTCACCGAAGTGCTGGCGATCAATCTTGAGAATGCGCTCGAAGTGATCGCCATCCCAGTAGCAGATCGACTTATCCTTCGATGCAGTGAAGAAGTAGTGGGTTTTGCGCACGAAGCGCACGCACATAATGCTGTCCTGGTGCGCGAAGATCGACTTATGACAATCACCGAAGTCCAGGCCCCACAACTTTACATTCTTGTCAGCAGATGCCGTCACCAGCATGGCGTCGTCTGAAGAAATATCTATAGACATCACTGGCAGCTTGTGGCCGTACAGACTCACGAAGAACTTCAGCGAGTCATCGTGGAACACCTTGACCGTGCAGTCCAGCAGAGCCACCGCAACGACCAACTTCTTAGCGTCCTTCGTGTTGCTGAAGCGGACGCACAGCACATCATCCGACATATTAAGCATACGGGCGTGCGAAAGACCTAGACGCAGCGCGCTATTTGGCTCCGCGTCATCCGGGCGGTGCATCTCAAAGTCCCAGAAGTTTACGTGCTGGTCAGCACCGCCAGTAACAATACCACGTCCATCAGGACGCACGTCGATGGACCACACAGCGCTGCCGTTGTGCGCCTCCTTGTCCTTCCAAATGCACTCGCCTGAGTTCAGGTCGAATAGCAGCAACTGACCAAGCTTCGTGCCCACGACAACGTGCATGTTACCTGGTGCGAACACCGCCGACAGTGCCAGTGACAGACCATCGCTCAATGTGCGGATACACTGCAGCGAGCGAGCGTTCCAGATCTTCACAGACGCGCCCGAAAGCGACAGGATAAGCTGATCGTCCGAACTGACAGCCACCTGACGCACATCCGACCGGTGTCCACTCAACGTGAGTGCGTGAGACTTTCCGTATCTGTCCTCGAGCGTTGTCGCACTTGGCGACAGCGTGTACGTCTCGATGCTGTTGTTCTGCAGCCCAAGCATCAACGACGTGGTGCCGTCCTTCGCGACGTCCGGAGAGAAAGCGAACGACTTGACACGGTGCGATGATCGCACCACACACAGCAGCTCTAGTTCGTCCGTCGCCGAGTTGTCAGCTGCGTCCTCCTCCTCCGCTTCCTGCACCTTCGGAATCACAAGCTTCTTGCTCTTTCCTGTCTCCTCAATCTGCTGCTGCTTCTTCTTCGCCTTCTCGCGTTGACGCTTCTCGCGACGTTGGCGTTTCTTCTTGATCTCGTCAGCCGACCGCACGCGGTAGACCTCCACCGTCTTGCCTGCACTCTGCACGCCCACCAGGTCTCCCTTGAGATTGTACGCCACTCTGGACGCTCGGTCATTGCTCTGTCTGTAGATGGATCCCAGGAGCTTCACCGTCTCTCCTTCCTCTCCGTCCTCGTGCTGCACGCTCCACACGCGCAGTTGGTTGTCCGACGCGCCTGTCAGCAGCCGATCTCCCTTCGGGTTCACCGCCAGCGACCACACCTCGTTCCTGTGGCCCACACACGTCTGCACGCAGTGCTGCGTCTCCAGATCCCAGACCTTCACGAGAGTGTCCTTGGAGCTCGACGCCAAGGTCGTGGGGGTCAAGAACGCCAGCGCCGTGACTGCGTCCTTGTGTCCTTTGAGTCGGAAGAGGCCTGTCTGGCTCACCAGGTCCCACACGATAACGTCCGTGTCGCGCGAGCCCGAGGCCAGCTCCGCGCCGTCCGCGCGGTACGCCAGCGCCTCCACCGCGCCCTTGTGGCCGTCCAGCGTCACCACCAGCGCGCCAGTGGCCAGCTTGAACACGCGCACAGCGCCCGTCGAGTATCCGCAGGCCACGTCGCTGCCGTCGGGGCTCAGCGCCAGCGCCGTCACTTGGCCGCCGCCGCTCTCGAGCGCCAGCAAGTCGCGCACCTTGTTGCCCTGGCGGACGTTCCACACCGCCACGTCCTGCAGCGCTGGGGCGATAGCGAAGCGGCCGCTGGCGTCGTAGATGACGTTGCCATCCAAGGAGGCGATCACGCCGAAGGAGCACGAGCGCTCATAGCGCAGGTACGACTTGACCATGATGTGTCAATTGGTTTGTGCGTCGTTCCGATAATGAAGTTGTTTGGTGGTTGGTGAGGAGCTACGTACCGAAATGATGGCACGATATTTGTGTTAGGAACGTAATGTTGAAGTTTGACAAAATTACAGACATGATCGGTAACTCGTTGAAGTGAGTGCTTCGTCGTCAACCACTTTATTGGGACACGAGTTCGTGCCAATACAACTACATATGCAGTTGGGGCAGAATCTGGAGATGTCTTAGAGATCGTCGACTTGATCGCGCTGGGCGCGCCAAGCGAAGGCTAAGGTCCATGCGCTCGTGCCGTGCATTCAAGCTGGACCAACCTGACGAGGTGGCCATGATTCGTGTGCGCCACCTGTGGGAGCTTCGTTGTGAACCAGACGTAGATTTTTTTGCTTAAATGCACCGAGAAAGCCACGACTTGGGATAACCTTTTCGACTTAGATAAGGAAGACTAGGTAGCTCTTCCCTTTCCAGCAGTGCAATACATGTAGAAACGCGCTCCTCCTGTGTTTGCAAGAAGCTGTTGTTCAAGACTTCGATGAGAGAGACGCCAACTGGATTGTCAGTACCGGTAATGACAAGGTCCATACTATTATACATGTATTCATTTTGGGAAAATAGAACACAAGGCAGTAGAGTTGCTGAACAAGATCTACTGTTTGGTCCAAGAAGATTTCACTTCCTCAAGGACCTTATCATATACTGTAGAGCACTGTATTATAGCATACTTTGGCGTGGAGTCGATGTACCGCACACGATCAAACGCAAGCTGCTACTCACGTTCCTCGTTTGCAGCATGGTCAAGAAAATTGTTTGGAGTCGATCACACCTGGCACCTACGCCATTATAGCAAAATAGTCGGCATAGATATAAACGTGCTTCACGTTTGAACGAGGTACACAACGACTTTCTCTATTATGACTGAGCCTTCAAGGCGGTAAATACCATACAGTATAAGTATTAATAAGTACTGCACTACAAGCGCGCACAGATGACAAATGAAGGTCGTGAATGCTGTGAAACACAAGCGCATACAGTTTGGTCGGTCATTTGAATGGATTGATAAATGAGGGATTGTTGCCTACTGCACGCTGAAGCTAGCTAACTATGAAGAGGTCTCCTTGGGATCCGAAATCCGGGCGGCCTGCTTTCCCTTGATTTGCACCACCTTGGAGGCCGTCTCAGCGAGCTTCTTCATGGCCGAGTACTGGGACGCAGACACCTCACGGGACGTGCTGTCAATGCAGCACACCGAACCCACCACTTGGTCGTTCTCGTCCTTGAGCGGGAACCCGAGGTAGAATCGCAAGTCGTACGCGTGAAGTGCCGGCAGGTTCTGGAACCGAATGTCGGACTCTGGGTTCGGCACCAGCAGTGGCTCGTCGTTCATGATAGTGTGTTGACAGAAAGACTGCTCGCGCGGCATGTGCAGCTGCCGGAATGGCAGCACATTGGATGCCAGCACGTGCTGCTCGTCCTCGCTGATCAACGTCACCAATCCCGTAGAGCACTTCATTTCGCGCGCCACCAGCTCACAGATCAGGTCAAGCTCGTCCGTGTCCGTGATATTTGAAAACCCACCCTTCTCGATCGCGGTGATACGTCCCTGCTCGCTCTTTGGCATCGGTGGCTTGCTCAGAGTTTCCGCATCAGGTGCCATGTTGAGCGGGTAGTTGCGGCCCTTTGAGTTCGCAAGCACGCACTCCTCCACCGGAAGAGGATCGACGCGCAGCATTCCTTTGTCCAGCGCGTCGGCGTACTTCTTGGCGTCGTCGTCCGTTAGACGCACAGATGACGACACAGAAGAGCACTCCGAGCGAACTTCTGCATCCTCCTTCTCCTGGTTCATCAAGTGGCGAATCACTGACATAACCGACTTGCGCTTGTTGCCAGATGAGTTCTGAAGAGCGTCATGCAAGAAGTTGGTCAGGGTCTTACCAGGAGGGTCGGCCGAAGGAAGACCAGACGAAAGAGCCGAATCGGGGATGATCTCAACCCGCCCACGGGTCCGCTGATCCACACAAGAGTAGTCTCCGTTGTTCACAAACTCGACACAACGTGTGCAAGCACGCACAGACGAAACGCGGCCATCACGGGTCTCCATCGAGTGGATGCTCCAACACTGGTGACAGACAATGTATCCGCACACGTGGCAACGCTTCTTGCGCGTGAGAAAGCGCAGCGACTTCGCACAACATGTGCAACGCGAGTTCTTGGCTTCAAAGGTAGAGCAGTCCGCAAGCGGTTGAGTGCCAAAGCGACGGCGCCGGACAACATCTGGAAGCTGGCTAGCACCCGCGGCCAGCCGCATTAAACGTTTTTGGCGCTTCTTGGAGCGGGCAAGTTGGCTACCGTGATTACTATCGCTGCCGAAGCTGTAGCTCATATTCGATGCCGACTGGTCGAGTTGGGGCTCTTCCACGTTGAGGGCAGCCTGGGCAAAGAAGACAACGCGCACCGAATTGCTTGACGGGATCTTCTCAACCAGGTAGGCTGCTGTCAGGTCGGGCAAGTCGTCCACGCGATCAGCCTTCATCTTGCCCGCCAGCAATTCCTTCTCGGGCACCGAAGCCAGAGTCACCGTGAAGGCGTCGGCACTGCTCATCTTCTCGTAGTACTCGAGGAAGCACCACTGCTCGTGGTTCTTGAACATGCGCGAGCGCTCGAAGGCACTCGTCTTGACCGTCAGCTTTGACTCCATTTCCGACTTCATAGCAGAGGACGAGGACGACCCCAAAGACGGATCCACCACGTGCACGACAGCACCGTGGATGTAGTCCTTGTACACGCTTCGCATCACCATGTCATGGTCGGCGTCGGTGGTGGTGCTCAGGATGTGCGACAGCTCGTTCAGGCTTGCCTTCATCTCACCCGTCGCCAGCACCTCCTGCGCCGACTCAATGCCGTCACCGTGCAAAAATGCCGTGAACTCGTTGGCCACGGTCTTCCACTTCCAGTTGCGCAGAGATGCCTGGCGGTTCGTGAGGCGGCGGAAGTCCACCTTGTCGGTGGCTTCACGGGCCAGTTGAAGCAGTTGAGCGTTTCCAAGACGCACCCGCGACTGGTTTGACTGCGGGTCTTGGTCGGTCTCGGAGTCGACGAAGGACATGTCCTTGGTCGTTCGGTCCCATGAGTCGTGCCACGAACGCTCCACGGTGAGGCGCTTGAGGCCGCTTTTGAAGCTTGCCACGGTTGGGCGCGATCTGTCCGAGCGTGAGCCGAGCATGGCGAATCGGAGAATGAACGTTCGGATCGCCGGGTGAAATATCTCCCGACGGAGAAGGCGTGGCTAGAGGTTGGCGTCGACGACAATGACCCTCTTGGACGGCACCAGCCGGGACAAGAAACCATTTGGGATCGTGAGTCATGCACGATCGGGAGAGTTTACGCGATACAGACAATCCCCTCAGTAGTGATAGCGCCAACATTTTACTCCTGTCTAAGGGGATTCCTATCGCCAATACGGTATGATGTACCATTACATGTAATTTGGCATACTCGAAGCATCCGTTCGTGCTGTTGCCGTGTCATTTTCGCTAAGTCGCTCAACGAAATGAATGGCACAATTCAGAACTCAGCACCGTATGTGTCTGCTACTTCTTGACAACGCTACGGTGCACGGTGACCAATGTGACTGTCGCCCAACACCAGCAGCATGTGACAGCCAATCGATGCTGACATCATCTCTGCTTTTACGAAGGGCTGTAGGCGCAGTCAGACTCAGCCAGCACTGGAAGCCGACCCAACCATGGACATGAGCAGATAGACAGACAAACAATTGGATGTCCTGTACAGTTGTGATAACGGTATTATCACCTCAGAATAAAAAATTCCGAATGACGCTTGACAATTGAGAGGTGAAAGGGGCAGGATCGATTACTATCGAAGGGATTGTCTGAACAGGACGAGCGAGGAAGGCCTGCTTTTGGCAGCAAATATAATCGTGTGTAACCCTCATGTAAAGTGCAGCGTTGAAGGACAAGGTGATCCCCTGGGTTTTGAGCAGAAATTTATGGATCAAGACTTCAGTGTGAAGTCTTTGCGCGGCTAGGGAGCATACCAAAACGTAACAAACTTCTCTGCACCATGAGGCAGGACAGGCGACGGCGTCGAAGCTAGTGTCCATGGCCAATAATGACGGGCTGCAGATGTCGTCGTTCTAGTCGACCAGTAGGGTATTCGGGACCTTATCCCAATACTTACACCTAAAAGTAGGCAGATTCGGTGAGGTTGATTCACCATGCCACCGTGATCGAGCAGGTGAACGAACACACTCGAAATCCGGCGCCCAGACCGCATATCCCACGGACTACGGGTAAGAACGCATTTACTCAGTATGCGTATCCTGACGTTATTGAGGGCGGACGATGCCGCATAGAACACACGATCGAGCACTAAGCAGATTGCGGGCACCTCAAGCATATATTATCTTGAAGTATGTATAAGAGCTCATGTGGAAGTGAGATGCAGCCAGGACTGGTGGATGCCCAAGCTGAAGTGCACCGATTTGACCCTTGCTCATCCGCATGTCCGATCGAAGAGGCACCAAGAGTAGCGCGCCAACCCTGAGCTGTCTCGCTTGCGAATCGCGAGTCGCGGTCCACAAACTTCGTTCCAGTCGGCGTTTGCTAATACCTGCCAAGCGATATCGCCCAGGAGAGATGTGTATATGCTGAAAAACTAACACATTCCAACACTACTAAGTTGGTACTGCCAACAGCAACTGAACTGAATGGAAGACATACCTTTTAAAAGTCATCGCAAGTGGATCTGCCGTCCGCAAACTTCTCCCACGGATTACTCCACCTTCTGATGCAGTCAGTTCTAGCTAACATCCACGTCGATTGGCATTAGCGCGGACGCAGCTGCACACGGCAACCAAGCCTACTACTGTAGGCGTGTTTCTTCATGACTCCGCCCGATACATGTATGTAGTCACCATGATTTTCATTGACTACATGTACTGTACCAGTGCACATCTGAAGTGTATGCTCAAGTGGCATCCCGCTGAGCTCAACAACGATACCACGGCTTGTTGCCGCAACCGTCGTATGGTCCGGCTCGCCGCGCCCCCCATCCGGACCACACTTCGGGCAGGCTCTCTTGTAGCTTTCGCTTCGAGGAGAAAACTGCGCGACGAGCGTGACAAGATTGGATTGGCCACTTGAGGTTGCCCACGGCTTCCTCTACACGCAGTGCACATTTGTCTTGTGTGCCAGCATGGTGTTGGACACCGATACATGCGCGTACTCTAGGAATACATGTAGCGCACTCCGAACGCTGCATTCTACAGAGAAGGCAGCAACTCCCAAGATCGAGCTGTAGTGGTTCGCGGTGCTGAAGCCAACATCTCCGTCATGGAGTCCGTCCACACCGAAAGTGACGTCGAGCATTACTGCCCGAGCCTTAGCAACTCCACGTGGAAGCCGCACATTGTGGTCCACCCTTGCTGCCAGCAATGCTGGATCTGAGCCGATCTGCTCCTGACAAGCGCTCGATATGCCGCGGGCGAGAGTCTGGGCAGAGATTTCAAGAGCAAAACGGTTGAGACGAAGGTAGGTGTGTTCATGTACATATACATGTAAGCACACTCGCGCCTGACAGTCATTGCTGCTCCCCCAAAACGTGCTACCAAAGGACGCATTGGCGCGTTCTCTTGTGCTCTTGTTTCATAATGTCAATTTGGTGGAAATCTATCTCCACTGGCCGAGAGAACGTAAGTTCCACCCTCGCCATCTTCTTGGTGACGAACTACATGTAAAACAGACATGAACACTATCAATGCATGACTACGTGATCAGTAGCGGTCACTGGGTCTTCTTCTTCTTCTTCTTGCCATGCTGCATTCAAAATGCATCAATTGCTTTTCTTTTTTTGCACAATTTTTATCTTGATTTTACTAAGCGTGACGTTGAAGGCGAAAAGATCTCATGAAACAAAAAACAACACTATTATCCTATCCTTTTGGATCTCCTCTCTGTCAACAACTTTTAATTATGGTTTATAAGGGGGGAAACCAATGCTCCGGGTGTGGGCCGCGCTTCTCCTTCGGATGGCTGTAGCCGATCATCGCCTCGTACACATTGCGCCATGGCCACGATCGGAACCCATGGTTGAGCGAGAACTCGCGCGAGATCCCAGATCGCGTGCGGAACGTCCTCACTTTTCCTTTCTCCGTTAAGGACCAAATCGCTTCTGTGTCAAGCACCGGTCGACGCATCAGCACCGTCACGACGATACGCAACTTCAACAATGAAAAAACGTCTACGACGCCTATTTAAACCTCCACGACGACGACACATCCCGTACATGGTGAAGGGTGAAAGGTCAATCCGCCACAAGTTCGTGGACACCTTCGTCATCAAGCTCTTCGGACTTGCGTCACGCACGCAAGTCGACCTCGGCATCGATATCAGCGGCCACTTTGTCACCATCGCGCTGAGCTGGGGACTTGCTTCTTCTTCGGCATCACCACCGGCGGAGGCATCACCTGAATCCGACTGTGACCACCACGCTGGCGTTGATCAAGGTTCTGTCGTGGAAGAATGTGCCGTTTCTTATGCTCAATGAGGTCGTCGCCGCTTTTGTCGCCCGTCGTACAGTATAATGTATTATGACACGTATACGTCCTGCATCACCCCGTGTTCAACGAGGCGGGCCCGGACCGTACACCATCTTCGCGACATACCCGCACCAGAACGTGAAAAACTTCACGTGCTTCCTGACCGAGTTCGTGGCGACAGCTCTGCTGATCGTGGGCATCCTGACGCTGCTGGACCAACACAACCGAGTTATCGGGCCTAATATAGCCCCCGCTGCGGTAACGTGAACGTTGTGGTAAAGCATTCACCGCTTACTTGCAGGATTTGCCGAAAGCGCTTCGCGGTGTAGTCAGCTAAAGAGTTCGGTCTCGGATGGTGGATGATCACGTTCTCAAACCAGGCAGCGCCGCCGTGGGGAGCTGCGGGCAAGTGGCATGTGGACGGCGTGTCGTACCAATACCACGTGAACAGCAAAGAGTCTGGGCTGCTGACTATCTTCGTCTACTCCGTTACGGCCGGGTGAAGTCAGGCCTCCTCCAATTCAGTATTATACGGGATTGCCTGTCAAGCGTTGCAATAATAATAAGGGTAATACAACCTACATCAATAATAAATACGGTCACAAATACTGCACTACTGTATTAGTTCTCCGGCTCGCTACCAACTGAAGCCAACGTCGTCACATCCCACATGTTCCTGTTTGCACGAAGAAACATTATGAGCTCAAAATTCGCAGGCAGCATACACGTACACTGCGGAGTTAGGACAAGCTTGCACTGCGAAAAA